>JAAAKL020008268.1:0-16094 GCA_010016065.2 Carybdea cf. marsupialis auct. non (Linnaeus, 1758)
GATTATTTTTCTTGATGCAAAACCTTAAGATATCATAGAAGACCAATTGTGGTCAAGACACAAAGCCTCATATTTACCCTCATTATCCTAAGAAAGTTAAGTCATCAGGAATACAAATATAGTTGTATGAGAAGTTTTTCATTCTCAAATTCCTTCTGAATGTAACGTCCGTCACAATGAAATTGACCAGTAGTGGAATTATGGCAACAATGGAATACGTAAGGAAATGTGGAGGAGCCAATCGAGATGCAGCAAAACGGCTCTGTCGAGAAGCACGGGGACTAACAGATCATCATAAAAGACCAGTTGATGAAAGTGTTATAGCTCGTGTGGAATCAATATCTTTATCTCTAGAGGAGAAAGCAACGTATCTTGCAAGAAGAGTAGATATTGGAAAATGGGGAGACAACGACATAAAAAACAACGTGCAAGACTTTACGGAAATTCGAGTAACTACTACAGGGGCAATTCGCAAGTTTAAAAGAAAATAAGTCGAATAAATAAGCCAGTTTTGTTGGCCTCCTTGTAATAATGTTCTGACTCATCCTAGGTTCTGGACTATCCTACGTTCCGGACCATCCTGCGTTTTAGCTTCGCTGTAAACTGCTTTGACCACAACGAAGCCACAATACTCATGATCGGTCATGATTCATGACATTGGACGTGCTCAGTCATTGCAACTTATACGTGTTTACTAAACATTTTCCATATTTATGTAACAATATGATGTAATAGCTTGAGTTCAAATGGCTTTGATTTCGAGAACACAAAATGGCTCGACTTCGATACTCTGGCCTCTTTGTGAGAAAATCAGTTTAGAGACAGGTTAAAGTCACTGATCTCTCAAAAACACTGGATCGAGCATCTTCCGTCTGAAAGTGGGTCAGACTTTGGACGCCATTGAGTCCCCATCACACAAAGCTTGTAAACAATGTTACGCAACATGGCGGACTTTCCCGCGCTATTTTAACTAATGGGAGCCAGTACTCGTGGCTGCACTTTTTCCTAGTTGGAAACAATGAGAAGCTCGATCCAGTATTTTTTAGAGATCAGTGGTTAAAACGCAGGATGGTCCTGAATGCAGGATGGTCTGCAGCCAAAACCGGGCTAAAGGGTGTGATCGGGAAGTAGTCTAAGTTCTAGTTGGGCGTCAACAGACACGTGACGTGACGTCAACCGACATGCTTTTTAACTCAGTTTAGCCTGAGGAGTTCAGTAGAATTGTGGATTTTAAGAAAGGAGTACAGAGTGTGGACGACTTGGTTAGAAGTCGAATTGTTATATCTTTCTTACTTACTAGTGTTAATAAAATATTCGATCAGAGGAAACTCCGTCTATTTGTTGAGTTTAGTTAGCAGTGGTTTCAACTTACAAATCAGGGTGAGCACCATCCATGCAAGTGAATAATATATTGAGCTCAAAGCCCAATTCCTTGATCAAAGAAACCAATCGCGACAAAAAACAGCAAAAGAAGACATCTTTTAGGAGGATAAACTTCCTTTTCCTATCGAATTGAAAAGGTAGAATCTCCGATGAGTAAAATATTTTTTATTAGAAGGGTCCTCTTGCACATCAAGGAATAACAATCAGAGAGTTCAGTGTCTCAATATTCGAGGGAAGACTTGCAACATCAATGTTCTACTTGCAAACGCCTTTCAATACGTTTTGTTTCCTCAAATTTCAAAACGTTGCCTGTCAAACCCCAACAAAGCCAATTGTTTCACCTCGATGCTTCCACCCTGTGGATTTCAATGGTGGATTTGGTGACCTTAATTCTATGAAATTCTAGCATGGATTACTCGATCATCTCAGACTGACTGTAGAATAAAGTATGGATTCCTGATTCGGTGGATAAACTGCTTGAATGATAGGATGACGACAATGCACTGTAAAACCAAACTCGTGCCTGCAAGAAGAAAGAAGATATTTCAAAATTCCTAAGGTTAAGATAAGTGCCCTGTACAAAAACATGACAAGAGCTGTCTTAAAAAGAAGCCGTTATTCCTAACTATACAGAGGCCAACCTTTCTTAAAAAATGATGGATCCCTTCGACATTTGATAAACTTTGTTTAAATGTACAAGTTTAACAACACTGAACTTTTACTGTAGTTGCTAGGGAATGGGTCAAAGTTGACGCTCTGAGTCATGTTTCAGGCCAAATCTCTGGTTTCATTCAGTTAAGATGAGCATATGTTATTTACAACTATAACTATACTCATCATCTGTTAACAAAACCGCGAACTGTGTAATGCAATACATTTAATATCTTCTTCTTACATTTCATTAGTTTTTGCAAGAGCATTATTGTCAATTTCTACCAATAACACACTTTTTTCTCAAAAACTAGGCCTCAATATATCTTACAATGATAAGAAAACTGTATGAAACTTTCAAGCCTCCTTTTGACGTATTTAAGGCATTCTATAGCCCCGATGAGATATCACCAGAAATGCTGTAGACACTTGATGAATTTGCAATAGATAAATTCTGCAGCTACGAAACACAATTAATGATGCAAGAAAAATACTAACTGTCCTCACAAAATCGGTCTTCAATGCCCTCCCCTAAAACCCTGGAGCAATAGATTGTTAAGCACATAGCACCATAAACTTGATGAGCTTTGCGATGGAGGTTATCCTCACCATACTAATGCACAGGGCCACGAATAAATTAAGCTGGGAAGTAGCAGAAGAACTATAACGGTTTGTGAGAGGGAAGGCATAAGAAATGCAATTTTTATTGTACGAAAGCTGGAAGAGAGAGAGCGAGAGAGCGCTGTACAATGCAAAAGAATCTCTTTATATGCTTTATTGACTATATCAAAGCATTCGTCAAGGTCAGGCATGGGAAGATGATTGAAGTTTTGCTAAAATTACATCTTCATGGGAAAGACGTAAGAATCATAAGAAATTTGTATAGGGACCAAATGGCTTTAATACGACATAATGATGAAAATGGAAGCTGGATTAGGGGTTAGGCAGGGATTTTTGTTATCACCAGACTTGTTTTCCTTGCATGGTGAGATGATCACAAGAGCCATAGAAAATATGGAGGGAATATAGAGTGGGGGAAATAACAATAACATTCGTTATGCAGACGATACAGCTCTTGTTTGCAGACTCCCGAGAAAAGCTCCAAGAGATATTGAATAACTTAGCTAGTGAAAGTGAGGCAAAGCGTTTGCCAATCAAAGAAAACGTTCTCACTGGTCGTGTCTAAGCTTGCACAGCTACACACATGCAACCTCACTATCAATGGTGATCCCATCACACAAGTCAGAACATTTGGTAGTCTCGGCAGCGAAATTAATGCTGACGCAAAATTAGAGGCAGAGATAGAGAAAAGGATTGGTATTGCTAAGAATACGGCTATTTTATAAGGACACGCATCATCTCAGTCGGAGCACAACAGCAGACGTTGCTGGAGGTGGCACTTAGATAGATAGATGCAGTGGCGCTAAATGTACCTCTGAAATAATCTCTCCTCGTTGAAAAACTAAACACGGACTTGAAGGGTAACAAAAGCTCTTATTCCTTCTTATTCATTTGACCTCCACCACACTATCACGCAATCGCTAGTTTTCAGGCCTCTTTGACAGTCAGTGTAACTAGATTGGGCAAAAAAGTTGCCCAATCGGTGACTTTGTAATCGAAAGCCTAACCAAGAACTCATTATTTTCGACCTTCTGTGGAACGATTGGGCAGCCAAACAAAAATATAAGTCTTGACTAAAAAAGTGCAACATTGGGCGACTTTTGCGCTCGATCTGGGGCGACGAGACACATACTGGCAACACGCCTCATGTACAGTAGAGCTATTGGGCATTAAACGATATTAGCTTTAACAAGGTTTTAGACATTTCAAGTAAAGGTCCACACGTAAAATACTATGACTTTGTTTACAATACATAACTGGACTGGATCATCTATTTTAAGAATTTGTTATGTGAGTCTGACGTAAATAATTTCGAATGCAAAACAAGCGTTCTCTTTAGAACAATATACGTAAGCTCTAAGGTCGATAATATAAAAGCACAGAGGCAGATCATTTTTCCTTTCGAATACGTTCAAAATTTTAGAACAGCAAGAGAAAATCCTCTTAGAAACTTTGTTGGATTATCAGATATGGGTGTGCTTAAAGCGAATCCAAACAAAAAACTGGCTCATGGTCCAAGTCCTCTTTCAAAGGTACAGTACATGTAAAGAAAATTTGTTGGCATTTTATCAAATTAAAATGATTTGCAACTGCTCTTCAATGGTAAGCATACTTTTTTTCAATACCGACTCATAATCAATGGCATATTTCTCTGGCGCCCTCGTGCGTACAAATAACGCCAATGTGGAGGCAAACACAGGAGGCAGGGAATGTGTTTAAACACGTGATGGGCTATCATTTTACAGATGACCTAATGGTTATTTACGTGGCCATCGACCTTGGAGTGTCTCCAAATAATTATCGCATCTCGTGCACAATTGATGTTAGACTTCTCTCCATTATAAGTGTATCTGTGTATGGTATTTCAAAGTTGAATGTCATGAAGTGTGCACCTCAACAGGTATTATAACTGGTGTATGACCGGATCTGGTGCATTACATCTGATTAAACACGTCGAGACAGCATTTGTGATGAACGTGATCATGATAGTTGCAGTCCTGCTCCTACTAGTGATGGTGACATTTTACGATAATAAGTTTCATCTTTGATATTAATCATTGTTCTCAATATTTGGTCGCGTAACGATAACTGAAGATTACCAGTCAGTGGCAGTGACTAGGATAATGATGGTAATCAGTATTATGATGATGACGATGTTGTTAATGATCATGAATAAGGTATTAAAGAAGAAGATTGCAATGAAAGCAATTCTTACAATGACAATTATAATTATGATAATAATAATCATTATCATAATAACCATTAACGTCATTATTACCACCATTACCGAGTTCGTTAAGGTGGTTGTAATTGTGATAACGTGATTATGCTAGTTATTTTACAAGCATCTGTCATAAAAATAAGACTGAAAATGTAACCTGAAGGGCATAAAATTCCCTTAGTATAATACATGTTTTTAGTTACATCACAACAGGCTTCAGATTAAATATTCTGACGCTTGTCGACTCAGTTGTTGCCATTGATGGTAGATATTTGTCACGTCTTGAGTCGTAGTCTTTTTTCGGAGCTACGTTTCGAGAGATGCTGTTGACTTTGGACTGTTTGCTGACTTATGTTGTTCGACTGCGGACGACCGAGGAAGTAGGAATCGAACTTGTTGGATAAGAGGTGCCATGCTGATCTTGTGTTTCTTGTGTCTTCCTCTCTAATGCTGGTAGCCACATATGTGGTAGGTTTTAGGATATGTTGATTGGTGTGTTTTTGGTGTTGCAGGGAATGGATTGTTTCTTTAAAAAATTCTGGTTGTTCTGTTGATTTCTCTGTCTAGTATCTCGCTATTTCCCCAGTCAAAGGCGTGGTCATTTTCCCAGCAGTGTTCCGTGATCTCGTGGATCTTAACTTCTCCTCTCTCGACTGCTTTCTTGTGTTTTTTATCCCTCTGAAGCTTCAGTTCATTGAGAATGATCATACGATATGAAGCATCACGGCATACTTATCACTGTCATAGCACAAACATCACAAACATCATAAGAGGAAGCAGTTGCAAATCCCAAACGTACTAAAAACTATACAAGACAACAAAAGACTGGTTATTGTCAGTTGGGTAGACAAAAACTTGATTGGCAAGTTATTGCTCTGCATACTTCGGTAGTAACACACAGGATTCGGTGGAACAATAAAAATCACTTTTCATGAACTAATATTCTCAATATCATCCTGTAGATCCACCCAAAAATTAACCTGACTAGTACAGGGCTATGAGGTATTGTGTGGTTAGTTAATTGATAAGCAGATACATTGAATCTGACGATGACAAACGCTCAACGTAAGGCGTTCTGCACTTGTGAAGAACAGGTGGCCACAACACCTTCAATACTAGTTGTCAACTGTCATCAAATGTTTCTTCTCCGTTTCAACTATGTTACCTTCGTGGAATTTTGTGAAATTTGTTATTCTGCCGTTTTTTATATCTTACACTTGCCATCGCTTTTTATCACCTGACATTGTTAAATTAATGAAAATTTTTCTATTTTAGAGAAGTCGTCAAAAACTTCTTGCAAAGCAACTGAAGGATGGTCGTGGACCAATGGGAATGCCTGGGCCACCGGGTGTAGCTGGAATGCCAGGTCCAAAGGTAAATGAATGAAATGCTTGTTAGAGAAAGTCTGGACAGCATTCTTTGGTGGCAGTAAGAGGTGTCACATTTTAATGGTTTAATCCTGGAAGCCGCTTGGGAAGTGACTACGTTTTACACATAAAGAAGGAAGTAATACAGATTTACGGGGTACAGGGGGAAAAGAACACGTTTAGATAACAGGTCATTTTGCGGGTTATTATGGGTCGATTTGGATGGATGGATTTTCCCGTCAAAATCGACCTACGAGTGCTCAACAGTTCAATCAGCTGAGCAACCTACTCAGTGAATTAGAGTGAACGTCGCTGAGTAGACCACAGTCGCTTGTACCTTTCACGTGTTCTTCAAGCATGTTCATCGAGACACATGTGTGACAAGGCTGGGCTTCTTGAGTTTCCGTCTCCCCAATTTCCCTCACATGAACTGGGTGGGCCCATGACTATGGTAAGGAGAAGTTGTCAAAGATTCCCAGCGCTGGGATGGAACTCAGGTCGGTACGTGTAAAGCAAGCGCTTTAGACCACACGGCCACACGCTCCATTAATGGGTTCCTTAACATTAGTAAATAAGAGCTCTTACAAAAAATGTCACCACATTCATTATTATGTCCTGTCATGGATTATCATAGCTGTAAGCAAAAAAGCTGGCGCAAATTGTGTTGAGAGAACAATCTTACTCCTGCCCCAAGACTGAAGCAATACACGTCACTAATATTTTAGCATAATATAATATTTTAGCATAATATAATATTAACCACGTGATAGGCAAATACTAACCCACAGTGTTCGTGCAGATCAAAAAGGAATAGATACAAGAATTACAATTTACATTCACTTTCCCTTTTCCTACACTTATTAGGCTTTAACACTGGCGCTTAGTAATACAGATTTAAGAAATTGTATTATCTGACCTATGCTTCTCTATTCTAACTAGTCTTACGACCAGAAAGAAATGCAAAAACATGAAATGCAAATTTTTGGTCCATAAGATCCATTTTAAAAAGGTAAGATGCCATCGTATATGGTAAAGTAAAGAAAAGTCTTCAACTTCCTTTCCAAGCTTCTTCTAAAGGGTCTTTGCGTAAACGCCTCGACGAGTTAACCTTCAAATAACCCTCCTTGGTTTACATAAAAGACATTTCGCTTTGTACTTTCCCATTCATTGTAAACATCGACAGCAAAATTACTTTAAACGACATCACCTAACCTCTGTCGCGACCCATACGTAGTTTATTCTTTTGTGATTTACTTTTAGGGGCCAAAAGGTGAAAGCGGTCATCCTGGAAGGCCTGGTTCAAAAGGACCGGTATGTGAACTACTCTAGATCTACAGGCTAATCTTGATTTGATTAAAATAATTATATATCTTGGCACAGAAAACTAAGTTAGCATCAATATAGGATAAGCACGTGCTAACAGCAATTTGTTGTTTGTAGCTTTCTACTATATTTGAAAACTAAATTGAGAGATTGAATGTGTTTCACATTTGAGAATCGAACAATGAACCCATGCTATCGCAGCAATGGGGCTTTACCTGTTAAGCTATGAAAATTGTTCAAAGATGCTTTATTTTTTTGTCACCATATTATGTGCTATTCATAAACCAGCAGATAGCGGCATCTAGGTGAACACAATTTTGGAGAGAAGCTTCATTACGCCATGTGACTTAGCCGTTTAAGGGCCACGGACTTCCCATCACTTAGTAGTGGTTTAGGAGGAGTAATTGGGTCTTCTCATACGCACTTCTCGCCCCCTCCTCTCCCTCCGCTTTTCTCCTCCGCTCTATTCTTCCGTTCTTCTGCTCCGCCATGGATTAGGGCTCCAAGCTTCCATGTTAAATATTTTGGGGATACGGTTAACTTAGATTAAGATAGCGGAAGTGAAATTTTTTCTGTTGAAATCACAGCATTCTCATAAATGGAGCTCAATAAGCTCAAAATGATTGGCACGTGATTGGAGAAAATGAAGTATGGAACAACTGACGTCATCATAGCTCAGTTACCTGAGTAACATGATGCAATCGTTAAAGCCCAGGCTTTGATCCTCCAGTAGTGCCAAATTTCATTCAATTCGGTAGCTCCCAAACTAAATGTTTGAAGTCCTTCTCGTTTTCTGATACTTTATGGATGATTTGGAGAGGGGGGTACTCCGCTGCACTTAATTGTACGGGCTTGAACGAGGTAAAATTTGACAATCATGATAAAACAAACCTTGGGGTGTTACACCATTATGCTGTAAATAGAGGGGCCGATATTCGGTAATGGACATTGGGGTAGGGCAACTGAAGATCATTTTTGGACCCCAAATTACGTTCCCACTTCTGCTGATATGCTTTTATATAATGTTTAAAGATTTTGTTTGCAAGCAACACATTTGAAACATGAACTAGTTTGAACAGCAAATAGGTAGTTTTTGAAAACACTAAATAACTTTCATAATGCAGTACCACTTTACAATCTCCTAGAATGGAGGGATTCCTACAAAATGGATATGAGCAGGAGCAATTTAGAGCATATTATTTGTGTTGTGGCCTTGAAGCTCATCTGTTTGAAACATGCAGCTTTGAAATGAATCAAACAAAGATGAATGCTTCTCGCTTTAACCAGTTAAACTAGTTCTTCAATGTTAATTATGAGCTCCCATTTACTGCTATGTAAACATCAATGTTGAAGCATCATAACTCCTCCTGCTCTGTGTGGTAATGCCAGTACAGTATCGAGAAAGATCATTAAGCACCATTAGGAGTGTCAAATTACTAAGTGTAGCATATGGAGGAAAAACTAAAATATCAAAAGAATCAAATAACAAATATGAAGTTGTTTCTTAACTGCATTGCTGGATTTAGGGGGTTCCAACTGTGTCTCAGCAAAGGGGCCTTCAACAAAGATGAAAATTAGGCGCTCTGCACAGCTCATTGAAGAAAAAGGTTGACATTGAAGGGTCCCCAAATATCTTTATGGCACAGGGCTCCCTCTTGTCAAAACCAGCAGTGATTAACTGCACTGTTTTCACATACATGATGCCACTTATATGACCAAAAATGTGTCATACACACAACTGTAACTTTCAACAATCCCCTCATTTCCAATTTCAGTACCAACTCTCTGTGAAAATGTTCTACCCTTACTCAAGATAATTGCTGTGACGAGTCTTTAGCAAGAAAGTCTAGCAATGTGAACCTGTCAATCAATCAACTTTTGAACCAAGGGGCATTTTAGGGCCATGACCCCTAAATCTCTTACCCCCTGTTAAAACATTACCAATAAAGATAGAACTGATCAATTATCCCCTTTGATAGCTAACTGACTACTCCTCTAGATTGGTGTGGCTGGCCAACAGTATGTGTCCCACTTGATCCCTTTACCCTTCTTTGCCCATTACATCTTCTAGAAACACCCTTCTAGCCAATCATTCAATTTTGTGATAAGTTCATAGTACTTAGGTCGCCTTCTGTTATTGGTACTCAGCAGTTTATAAGACAAATGTCATCTACACTTAACTTGCATAGATGCAGGTATAGGAACTGGGGCAATGGTCTACAGCCGAACCCCCAAACAATAATTCTAACTTCCTTTATTTTCCTAGTTTCTGACAATCAGTTATGAAATGAAAATATGTGTATTTAACCTTTTTGCTGACCCCCCTCTTCCCCAAAAAGCAACATCTTACTGGTGGTTATGATAATGACAGTGATTGATTTTCTTCAAAATATCAGATTAAATGTCCTGATCACTCAATTCAATCATCTTTTCCCCCACATTAGTATATGAATACTTTATCCCTAATTTACTGACCCCAAGTTCACATGTTCAAAAAACTTCATGGAGTAGCCAAATCATATTTGTACTGGAAAGCATGTTTCATCTGACACTTCTCAGAATAAATAGTAGTCAGAATTAAACATAAAAGGAAAGAATGAAACTAATACCTGACTCTGTTTTAAAAGTATCCAATCAGAAGTCTGACTGTCAGATTGGTATTGTTTTGACAAATCAGTAGTCCTATAGGCTTATGTGGAATTGAATGGTTATCCAAAAAGGCCAAATGGAAAACATATTCCTTTTTGTCTATAAAGCAATTCTGTTCTTGCTTTGATATGGATGAATTCCAGAATGGCCAAGTGAAGAGCAAGTCCAGCTTAACATATTGTATGGAAGCAGTTATCCATATACATTTTGGCACAGTCT
The DNA here is from genome assembly GCA_010016065.2 of Carybdea cf. marsupialis auct. non (Linnaeus, 1758). Lineage (NCBI taxonomy): Eukaryota > Metazoa > Cnidaria > Cubozoa > Carybdeida > Carybdeidae > Carybdea > Carybdea cf. marsupialis auct. non (Linnaeus, 1758). Next base: position 10,435 of record JAAAKL020008268.1, read on the forward strand.
GGGTTTTCAAGCAAGTGCTGCCCAATGAAAAAAAAGAGTATACAAAATGCTGCAATTTGAGAAAGGCAAACAATCTTCCTTCATGGAATTAACTATGTAGTGTCACAGCACCAAAACACTTCCCTACAGTCCTTTTGGCTTTTGAATCAAAGCAAAATAATACCAAACCATTGTAGTTCTAGATACACAGGGCATTATCTAGCTCAAAAAGGTTTATTACTGAAAAACTGCAATGATTTTGTTTTGATGTTCAATGACATCTTCGGGGTAGCTGTTAGACAGAAAATCTGCTTTAATAATGGATTGATTTCTTGTTTTAAATTTTCTTTTGAATGGATCATGAGCATAAGGTGAACCAAGATTTAGATAAGGTTCACCTTGCAGGTATATGGGCTGAAAGAGGTCCAAAAAAAATAATGATCAGAAAATGTTGGTTTCCCATACACACTGGTGATGAATTTAGTACCATCCTGCTCCACCAAAACATCAAGGAGTGGCAAGGAGTTGCTTACCTCCTTTTCAAAGGTGTAATTTGTTGAGCTTAATAAGAAAATTATCACTCTGGCTCAATTTAAATATGGCAAATGTGTTGTCTATATATTAAAATGGTTTTTAGGAGGATTGAAAATGTTGAAGCCCATAGAAATCAACAAAGATAATAGTAAATGCTCGACCAAAGAGACTATCCATGCTTACCCCATTCTTTTGCTGGTACATCCCATTTTTGAAGCTATATTCAACGCTATGCATCACAACTACCATTATGTCAATGAACAACACTTTGGGAAATGGTGGGTGGTCATGAGGTCACCCAGATACAATGCATCAACACATATCTTAATTGCCTCTTGCAGGGGCCCATTTAGAAACAAGTTACTGATGTTGAATTACTGATACTTATGTAGCCAGGTACCTAGCAGCTTTAAGAATTATGTTCACAGTTAGTATTTAAATATTATTTACACTACTTATTGAAATTTAATTATCTCAACTGTTTAAATCTTTGAATAATCACTTTATATTGAAGGAAGGGCTCCAAGGGCCACGTGGACCCAAAGGAGTGAAAGGCAGAAGAGGACCAGTTGGAGATAAGGTGAGTCTGGTAATTCCAGAAATTAGGTAAACTGAGGGGACTCATTAACCATATTTACGCATGAGAGGATGTGGTCCATAAGGAAATATAACTGTAGCTTGATCATAAACATCTGACTGATTTGGTCTAATTAAGAGATTTCCTCTCGAACCATAGACCTTAAATTGAAGTATGAATTGCTAATATACAGTAATCATGAATGGTGGACTGATATGATTCTCCACCTGTATTTAGTCACACTAAAAATTCAATCTTCAATTTTGGAAGAGTGTGTAATGAGTTTGATACTAGCTAAATGAGTCCACTATTCCACCACTTCAAGCACTGAAAACAAATTCATTGGCCAATGAGAACAAGATCTAGTTACAAAATCTGACAGAGTCGCTTGTAAGTTCGTGACTCTATTCAAGCACAGATATTAATATCAAGCGGCTCACTCACCGTATATTGCAACGATTTTTATTTCCTGGAAGAGCAATAGTCCAACATGATAAATCTTCATGCGAATGCTGTCCGATACCGGTAGTTAGTTAAGTTCAATTCGGTCCACTCAGCTCATGATCACACAAGGTACACCGTACCAATACCAGGCCAGTCAAACTCTTTCTCTTGAAATAGTGGATACGTACAAGCTTCAGAAGACATATTTAAACGCTTATACAAAATTTTAAAGAAAGTCTATATTCCTGCATCTTATGCAACTTCTTGCTAAGTGACTATTTCCGAGGTCACATAACTAGAAACAGTACCGGTAGCTTGGAAGGTCTACCATTTTGATCACAATAAAAACACTGGATTCTAAGAAGAGGCGCGAAAATCAAATCATACTCCCGCCGTTAGGGAGACTGGGACTAGCACTTGCAATGAAAATGGAAGTCGTCATGTTACCAAGCTATCACATATGAAGTAAAAGGCTGGAACAGAAAAGTTTGATAGGTTTCCACTACCCACAGTAGGATACGGGCGTATTCCAGCCATTCTTAAACTCCAACCAACGAACCAGATACAGTCGGCTAAATTCTTGAACTTCAAATGTTTTTGTCTACATCTAGGTTTTTATATGTTTGTGTTAGATTTTCTTAGATATGAGTTTCCCTGCTTGCGAGGGGCGAATGGCAGGCAATTGACTCCAAGTGATTATATCGTCCTAACTTGTGATAGCTTTGCTCTATCTTATTTTGATCCGCCGTCACCAGTGCCTGACATTTTAATTAGAATATACATTCCATTACCAGGTAGGCTAGCCAAGATCAACACTTGCTAGTATTTATCATAATATCTTGGGTATACCTGAGGGCAGCATACTTTTCAGCTAGAATTAACCTATAAGTGGACGGGAAAAATTTAAGTAATTGACATTTATACTCCATTTAAATAGTGTATTTTATTTCACAGGGATTAATCCCATACGAGTCGTACCTTCTGTCTGTAACGCCACTTTGTTCTATGTCCAGAAAGCAGACTGATAAGTTACCTTTACCCAAATAGAATACCGTGATACGTCGAAAAAAGAGAAAGAGTATTTGTTCTTGCATTAAGGCAAAGAAAATGACTTATACCTAAATTCTTAACAGTTATTCGTGAAAATCTTTGATGTAGCTGAGCCTCAATAGCCCCAACGCAAGAGCCACAATTTTTTCTTTCTCAGTAACCTAGATCGTATGACTAAAAAAGATATTATGTGTTTCTTCACAGTTGTAATTCTATTTAAATAATATTAAAATAATGTTTGCTTGGTGATCATTCTGTTAAGACTCTTTTGATGTTAGTAAACTCTCACTCTTCAATTCGATCCAAGCGAGAATCGTTTCTTCTTTTTGTTTACCATTTAGGGGGATCCTGGACGCATCGGGTCTCAAGGACTTCCTGGTATACCCGGAAATTGTAAGATGCAACCACCAAATACGTCTCCAAATACCTGTCCACTAGGAGATCCCGGTTACATTGGCCAAAAGGGTTCCATTGGGGAAGAAGGTGAAGTTGGTCCCAAAGGCGCAAAGGGAGACCAAGGGGAAATCGGAAGTCCAGGGCCAAGAGGAAGTTCTGGCTTGCCTGGAACAATCGGACCTCATGGCACATTACAACCAGATGGTCCATGTCGAAGAGCATTCTCGCCGTGGGTGATTCCAAGTCTGTCCCCCATGGGCTTGTTGAAGACTGACTGTAAAATGAAGGAGTTCCTTCAAGGAATTGAAATACAGTCAAAAGGACCGAAGATTCGCTACCAGTATAAATGCTGCCCTTTTCTGGCTGAGAGCCTAGACAGATTTATCTTGCCGATGCCTCCACCGTAATTTTAAACAATATCTCTATTGTACATACCTAAGTTGCATTCATTACAATACAAAAGATGACAGACACAATGATGAAATCAACTGGACAAATGCTTCTACGCATGTGCTTTTCAGCCAACAGCTTCTTTTCACAAAGTTGATAGATATCCTGTTAGTGATCAAAAGATGAAATGTGGAACGAGTAATAATCAGCTGCTGTTAATGGGCAGCACACTTGGTGAGTAGATATAGGACGTATAATGGGTTTATATTCTAATATAGCAGAGGGCACACAACAGGTCAGTTAGGATTTTTGATGATGTATAAACGGCAACTTTGAGCTGGACCAAGCTGTACATATAGCTGCTACTTTGTGAATGACGTTCTTTAGAGAATTAATGCCAGAAAAAAGTTAAAACATGTCTCAACTTTTTTACTCAGTCTCAGTCTAACTCTCGTTACCTAACCCTCGTGTACCTAACTCTCACATACTTACGATAAAAACTCTAAAGTTTACAGAAATATTTTGATATTTTGTTTCCTGTGCAGACCTGAAAAGCCTCTTCTATTCTCTTTGCCATGCGTTGAGTGTAATTCACGTAAAACCATGTAAAATAGCTCAAAACTGCCTTACTGGACACCGACATGCTTGGCTCGTATTGAATTTTTCAGCATCAACAACTAAACCTCCCTGTTCCTTATGACATCAGATTTTTTCCTCATGACGTCAAAATTTGCCTCGTTTGGAAGAGGTTCGTTAAAGAATTACATATAACTACGGAAAACTGTACATGAGGCCAAAAGTAACGTGGCAGTTCAATTACTTGAAGCAAAGTCAGCAAAACGTCAAAAAAGTTATGACCACCGGAGGTACACTTCGAGGTCCAAACAGATTTGAATCTATATGAATTGATCAAGTTTTCCATTAAATCGTAAGGGAATAAGTGCAGGTTAACTGCGCCTTAGCGTGATCCCATCTGGAACTCGAGAGCTTCCATAAAATCTTTGAGGGCAACCGACGTCCAAAGCACTAACATTTCTTTTATTGCGGAACTTTTTCATTGAACCCTTTTATTGTAAGAACAAGTTCATATAATTATTTCCGAACGGTGCTAGAACGGCGACCTGTGCTCCCGTTGAATTGTAAGGACCAAAACAGCCGATGGCGTTCAACTGCCTTGACATGAAGCTGCAATCCGTCTGCTGCTTCCATGCGGCACTGGTCATTAGACAGTATCTGAGGATAGTTGATGAAAGGGAGATTTATACACCGGCGTTTGGTATCTACGTCGAAAGAAACTCATATTTTAATACTCATGAAAGCTATAGAGAAAGTTTTAAAAAATACTAGAGAGATAGAAAGTATATTGCCAAAGGGGTACCCGGGGTCTAATATTAATCAAACATAAAGTAGGTAACTTTTCATTTTATATGTAATACCAACTTCACTTGCATCATAAAAACTTTCCCTTTTATAAAAAATGAAGTGACATCCTACTATTCAATACTTAAGCTCGTTCCTACCTAAAAATGTTTTAAACTTAGCACATTGTATTCATCCACTGTTAAAAACTTACTCCATAACCAATTGTAGCACTATTACTTTGACCAAACGCAAAGTTCGATTTTCAACAGGATAGCCTAGTCAGATACACCTGTTGTTTTGGAGAGTTTATTGTAGACTATGGATGGTGCACGAGTCTAGTGCTTGCAATTTTATTCCGAGAAGTATTTTAAGATTCCAAGAGAAAATTGATGATGATTAAACTGTTATCTACGTAGAATTTACTTCAAAAGTTTACGCATCCAAGCTGTAACTGGATATAAAGGTCACTAGTTGGTAGTTGACCAACAACATCTAAGAGCGCGGCGTTCTGCTTACCTAGCAAACAGGATTCCTTAACCTGAGTCCAGATATGAAACCAAAGCAACACTAAATTTTTATGCAGTAAAACTTTCATACGCAGAATTCTAGTTTCTTGTTCTTCTCCGCTTTATGTAGATTTTAAAACAGTTGCAAAAGTAGCAATGAATTGACTTAGATCTTCTATTAATGAGCAAAGGTTTGGATAGTGCTAATGCTCCGCTTGTCCTACGACCCGGAAATCAGAAACAATCCACCGAAATTTAGAACTGGGAAAACGTGGAATGCGGAGGAGGGGCCCCGCAACTTCAAAAATGCAGTTGGGGAAGAGGGGCCGAAACTGCGAAATGGTTCCTCCTGATGATGGTATGGCGCAGGATCAGGTTGTGGAGCTACCACCTGTGGGTATATGTCATTTCCTTCCTTAATC
>JAAAKL020008269.1:6085-16094 GCA_010016065.2 Carybdea cf. marsupialis auct. non (Linnaeus, 1758)
TTTGATACACATCTTTAGCTACGCCACTTCTTACGATACACATTTTTACTTGCCTTGATACACATCTTTAATTTCTTCAATACACGTCTTCATTTACTATGACACACATCTTTACTTACTTTGATACACATCTTTAGCTACGCCACTTCTTACGATACACATTTTTACTTGCCTTGATACACATCTTTAATTTCTTTGATACACATCTTTACTTCCATCACTTCACATCTCTACCTATTTGTACACACATCTTTACTTTGATACACATCTTCACTTACTTCGATAGAAATCTTAAGTTACTTTGATGCACATATGCACTTACTTTACTTCCTTAGATACCTTACCTACTTTGGCAGTTCTACTATGCAAGCGAGTGGCAAATCTTCAAAAACTTTTACAAACTTGTGTCCAAAACTGCCTGGAAAAGAGAGTCCTGGGACTAAACCACCCAAAAATATTGATAAGACTTGACACAAGGAGTATCGCTTTTTAATTCTCTAGTCAGTTCGTCTTTTTTATGTGTAACACCCCAGGAAATTTTTCCACACTCTATTTTCTCAGTCTTTAAGTTTGAGTAGACTCTGATTCTGTATTGGCTTTTTGTTGTTTTCATATCACTGCAAGAACTTTCCTTGAACCTTTACATTTTTCTCATAATTATCTGACTCTGCTAGAAAGTGCTCAATTATAGACCGGACTTCCGTAACTATTGAAAGATTTTACACGCAATTTGCCTATCTGTGGCAAAATACAATATTTTTATTTGTAAAACTTTCGTGTTGTTTGTGGGTGACACGATATGAGGGGTTATAATAATGTAATGATCAGCAACGGTTTGAAAAGAGTCGAATTCCTACTGGCCCCCTCCCCCTCCCTTCTCCCTCCCCAGTCTGGAAAGGGGCAACCTTAAATTATGAAACACTACGGTATAAAATTATGATTATTTACATTTGATGGTTTGCTTTTGCTTTTTTATACTTTATTCTATCGTATTTTCAACATGTCTCTCTACCACGCTAGGATATACCCACTTGCTCACTACGCGGGACAGCAGACAACACATTCCTCGCCTCCATGCTTGCACCCCTGCCTCAATCTTCCACAGGCGAGTATGACGTTTCCCGACCACAACACGCAACCTGATGTACTTCCCACCGATCTCAGCCCGACCATCAAACACGATTAAATTCTCGTTAGTCATAAATATGTCGACAACAGGAATCCGACGTCGATACATCGATATCAGTTCTTGCGTCGATTTCCGACAATAGACTTTGACTCATCTTGTTATTGAAGTCAATCGCCTGAAAGAATTTATGTTGTGTACATTAGAATCAGATACTCATTAATCTTCAGAGCGGAAATGAATCACACTGTTTGTTTCCTACTTTACAGACATTTATTGAATTGAAAACAAAAGTCATAAAAACCTTACAAATGTTAAACTGCGATTGTTTGTTAGTGACACCGGGTGACTCAACATGTCTCGATTGATGAGAATTAACAACTGTACACAACGATCAGCTGATGGAAAGCAATGATGTTTGCAAAAATATTTTCTCGTGATATTGGCGAAGTCAGTGCCCACATTACATGAAGGGTGGAACAACTTTGAAAATACTGTAATTTTCTGTAGTATGATGTAGATTATGACTACCACAGGTGCAAATTGAGGGAGAGGGAGGGGCGACGTTAGGACAGTCGCTCATTAGGGAGGAAGAAATACATGTTGTCCCATATTGATTCGAAATAGAGAGGTAAATCACCCCTAGAAATTTTGTGCTCTCTCTCGACGCTTATCTGATTGTAGTGAAGTCCCTAGGATATCCGTCCGGTTTGAATGGGATCGCGTAAATCTTGTCGTAAGTGGTTTAAACCATCTTACGGTGGCTGGCAGGATGGACTGGTTGGTTTCGGAATGTTAAGTCATGATGTCGACAAGAAAGGAAATAACAGTGATGCATTTAGTTAAGCGCCCCTATTTTACTAAGTTTCTTTTGTTCCCAAAATTAGCGCGCCCTTCTTAAAACCCAACTTTTTGATTAAGCGTCCCTAGGCTGTCTGAGAAAAATGGCTCACCCCATCTACGTCACCACCTTGTAAAAGGAGGGAACGGAGATATGGAGTGCGACATATTTTGTTGAAGTTGAGTGTAGAGAATTTGTGTGGAGGGTGGTCTGAGGTTGCCTATGGAAAAGTGGATTCTATCATTCTCAAGCAAGTAGGGTGGTGAAGAAAATGTAAACCTTAGTCGAGAGTCATTTACTGGATTTGGCTCAAGCGTGATGACCAGAAGTGGCCAAAGAAGTGGAGAATGATTGAGTAGGTCAGTCCTAAACCTGGGTCCTCACATCAGTATGGAAGTTGGTGTGCAAAAATGCCGTTGAACAGAAGGCTTCGAAACGGCCAGCGTTCTCTCCTAATGACCACTTATAATCTCTGGCTTCTAGTACACAGAGCTTTCAGGCTAGCTGCAGAGCAGTGCCTCCGAGACTTACCCACTCCTCGATAAACCAGCTGATACCAAAAGGGTACCTTTTAAATTATCACTACTTTATCCTTCGGAGCATCATAATCATAACCAACACCACGGCCGCTATTATCATAATCATCATAATGATCACCATCATGATCATGATCCTTATCATCATCATCGTCATCATACTAATCGTGAGCATTATCATAATCACTACAGACATTTCAACCACCACAACCTTCCCCTCTTCGTTCCGCTGTCCGTCGTCCTGTTTTGTATCACCAGTGCCATCACCACCACAAATCACTGCCCCAATCATACCCATCATTATCATCATCACCATCACCATAATCATCATCATTATCGTCATCAGCATTTTCCCAGGCACTATTGTAATCATCACTAACATTGCAACTGCCACAACCTTTTCCTCTTCTTTCCGCTCTTCGTCAGCCTATTTTGGATCACCACTTACCACCATCATCATAACCACCACTACCACCACCACCATCATCTTCATCATCATTATCACCATCATTACCATCGTCATCAGCTTTGTCATCAGCATTATTATCATCAATGGCATCATGACCAACACAAACTTTCCCTCTTTGTCCTCTTCTTCATCGTCGTCTTTTGTATCATTATCATTGTCATGAATGACGACAATGTTGTTAAAACAATCACTATCATTGCACAAAAAGTATGCCATTAGTTCCTTAAAAAATCCACACTGGTTTACATCCCTTGGTTGTATTTGCCTTGACCACTGTTTCTCATTTCAATGGCAACCGATCTCGTGCTGTTCTTCCCCGTGGAACTAAATCACACGTCATAGCGAAGTCTTTTGATTCCTCCATCAACGCCCATCTCAAGAAAACACAGAAATCGAGAAATAAACAGGTTCGTTTAAAAGAAAAACATGAGAGGGGATTAAAGTTTAATAACAGGTAGACTCCAGCCGCGCATTCAAATGGATCAAAGAGAGGTTTATACACACCTCTTTATGAATACAATAGAAGAGAGGGCACCAACAGTGATAAACCCAGTTCTTTATTGGCAGACACAAGAGTGACATCACATCTCTAGGTGCATGAAAGAAATGGCAGAAAGTGTATAAAGGTTGGATTAGTCTTCATGAAATAGGGGGAAAGGCTACCGTCATTCATTTGCCGATAATGGATCTGGATGCTTACCTCAAACATAATGTTACGCTTGCGGAAACATCGGGTGAACGTTAGTGAAGCAAGACGTAAATCAGTAGTCCACCACTCTTCACAACTACCAGGTCCCTTTTGTGTTAAAGATATTTTTAGCAAACTCTAGAATAGTATATGGGACCGATCGTCAGGTTCGTGATCCACAAACAAGGTTGTTGGTTTGGCTTTTTTAGCTTTCCGACTTGTTTATTTCGTATTGTACAAGGGAAAGAGTGATAACGTCGAAGTCGAAGCTCTGGAGTATAAACAGCTATTCTAATTTAGGAATCTAAATTATCTAAGGCACCTATATTTATAGCTAAGGATAGCCAGATCATGAGTTAGGCTCATGATGACCTATTGTAGGAAATAGCCAATAAAATCCATCCCACATAAGCTTGCATACAAGATATACATACAAGCATCAGGTAACCTTACGACATGCCTCTACACAATACCTAATTAGACTTTGTGCATGGTTACATATAAAGTGTACATGTAGAAGTGCTCTCACTGATTTAATGTCAAAGAAATTTCTGTCGATTCTACTTTGAAAACGACAGGCAAAAGCAGGAAAATCTAGTATTTACGAATTTAGATTCTGAACATGCTATGGATCACCGAAATGACATTTTTAGGCCAATGGCATAGATAATAGATATGCTCTGCAACAAGAACCAGTTTGCCAATGAAGATATCTTACTCAGAAGATATTTGGGGTATACCAGCATTGACCAACCCTTTACTATAGGTGTACAGGAAAAATCTTGACTGCACTATTTCTCTTCTAGTTAAACTTACATTGCGGCAGGATACGTTTAGTCGCTAAAGTAGAGGGATGGAGAGTGCCTAGTCCATTTTTAGAAAAGTGGCATAGATAATAGATATGCTCTGCAACAAGAACCAGTTTGCCAATGAAGATATCTTACTCGGAAGATAGTTGGGGTATACCAGCATTGACCAGGCCTTTACTATAGGTGAAGAGGAAAAACTTGACTGCACTATTTCTCTTCTAGTTAAACTTACATTGCGGCAGGATACGTTTAGTCGCTAAAGTAGAGGGAAGGAGAGTGCCTAGTCCTGATGAACCCTTAAGAGTACGGGAGCCATGACGTTTGGGGATGGATTGTCGCCTTTTCCCGATAGACCCATTTGCCGACAAATCGATAATAACCCACTGATTTGGTGGATGACGCCTCCCTACACCTTCACGTACGTGTATGGGTCAATGATGAACATAGAGTTGACTCGGATAACTATTTATATTAAATGAAAGATAATAATGATGATAAAAGTTCTCGATCAGGCATAGTGCTACGTCCAAGAAATATCAATCCCTAACCTTCTAAAGCGGGATACATCCTATTGCTATTTTACCGTGGTTCTTTGCAACCGAGATGTCGAAATCTGTGATCTTTATACAATTTGCTGACTTAACCCTCAAATAGTAATAAGTTTCGGATGCAAAATTTCAATGCTGGAGAACGTCTGGCTCACTGACACATCTTCTTGTCTGAAGACTCTTACCAAAGACCCCAAATACTGCATATGACAGGAATGTAATGGGCTGGGAGGGGGATACTGTGAGTGAAACATACATTTGCCAAGGATCTGATGACGTAGGCAATGGGATGACCCAGGCAATCGGGCCACCCATGTTTTGAATTGCTTTACAGCCCCTTGCGCAAATTCGACTGATCTGAACAGAGCAAAAATATCTTGAGGGAAATGAGAGAACATGTTTACAAAATAGGAGAGCAAAGCTTATGTTTTAACCTCCTGAAATAACATAGCGGTTTGTTTCAACGCGGTGAGCGGTTTAGGTCGACAGGGAGCTCCATTGACAAACTCAACTGGAGACTAGAGGCGTTACATATCTTCTATCGTTTTCTGATAGATTTAAATTCACACTCAAATTTCTTTTGTGCTTCCTTCTGTACACTAAGTTAAAGAATTATTTAATATCAACACTGCAAAAACAGGATCTTTTTTCTGGTTTATTTGATTAGGCATCAATTACTAGACGAACGCCTGGCAAAGCAATTGCACTCATGAAAACAGGAATGTGAATTGCCTAAGTAAGTTGCCATATCTAGTAGTTTGGTGCGAAACCTGGGAAGTTCAATGAAAGGCCTAAATATAGCTAGTCTGAGAATTGCAAAATTCAGGAAGTTGATCTAGGAGTCGCACTTGTTCTGCTTGACGCTGGGCGATAGCTGATCGAACATCTTATCCAGAAGTTCTACTATGCAAGCGAGTAGCCAATGTTCAAAAAATCTAACCGTTTCACAAACCATTCTTCTCTTTTATATAAAAAATATGTTACACCAGACATTATGTGATATTTTCCCAGAGGAGGGGCTCCTTCACTGACTATCGACATCCAGCTATACGCACTTTACAACATTATTTACGTCCAAACAAAGTTAGGGATGTAAGAACCAGGGTGGACGGGGGAACCAATCTTATGTATCCCGAGAAGCAAGTTCTTTCAGGGTGCAGAGTGCAGAGTGCACAGTGCAGAGTGTAGAGTGCAGGGTTGCAGAGTGCAGCGTGCAGCGTGCACAGTGCACAGTGCAGGCAATGCCGAGACCATTGCAATGTTGATTTTTCTGATTCATGTAAGGAGCTCCAGTTATAAATACACTACCCTCTACTCTTAGCTTAGACTGTTCGGTGCCTTTACTGTTTATTCTAGTAGTATCGACATCGGATACATTCCTCTTGGGCGATGGTGGGGGCTGAGGTTAAGACACGGCAAGAAATCAATAAGCCAGAAGGCATTGCGGAAAATTGACAATACTGGACGATATTAGGGGGAAAACATATACAATTTTACTTTTGAGAGTAGGAAGAATACCCATTCAACAAATAAACTGAATTATCACATTGTATCACCAGGTTGATCATATACATCGTCTCGTAAATCGTGCTCAGATTTGTTAAATATCCTTTGGGCTTTGCTTTCTCGCCCAAATATCGCTTCAAAAGTCGCAAGAAGTCAATATTTTTTCACAACTTCAGTGAGAAAGCGCCCCCATTTTGCTATTTGTCGTCTTATCTATTATAAATTTCGTTACTCAACCCATGCTCCGTTGTAATTTACGAACAGATGATGAGGACCGTTGCAATGATTCTGAAACTGTATGTCTGCGTGTGTATGGTGGTAGATGTGTGTGTGTGTGTGTGTGTATTTATGTGTGCGTGTGTGTGGTGGTAGATGTTGGTGTGTATGAGGGGTGGGGTGGCGGTGTATCATTATCTGAATGAACAAAATCTTTTAATTGGATTTATTCGTAACAATTCTTTAGTATGAACAAACACAACTTCCACGCGTTAAAATTATGCAGTTCAAAAATTGATGAAGTAATATGTTGAGTATGTAACACAGGTCCGAGTAAGATGGGTTGTACTCCTATCATTGACACAACAGCCACAACTTTATTCAGGTGTAGAAAACTTGACTTGTTCCCTCTTCCCACCTCAACAATCTACACACTGATATCCACCCATCCTCAGTGTCGCCAAGGCAATAACTCATAAATAAAAGGGACTTGGGCAAACAAAGGATATTCCTATATTTGGACGACAAGGCATTGGTCTTGAGTTTCAACCAGCCTGTTCTCAGTGGCGGTTTTGGAGGACGCGAGGCCCTGGGGCGAAAACGTTTGCGGGGGCCTTATGGCGTCATGTATTTCAAGGCAGTTTAGGCATTATCGTATTGCGGACGTTCCAGAGATACTTTTATTGCTTCCAGTGGGTATAGTTTCAACTTTTCACTTACTCCCACAACAGTAATACGGGCATTTAAACACATACTATTCTCTTAGCATTTAAGTGCGGGGCCTCGGGCCATGGCCCTGTCAGCCTCCCCCTTAAGCCGCCACTGCCTGTCCTGCTGCATGTCATGGAACAAATTCTCCCTGTGCTATGGAACCTAATCATTGATAATCGAGACTCTCATTTTAAGCAGAGAGGCATCCCCAAAGGAGACCTAAGCTCCAGGGGGGGCAAAAACCATTTAAATAGCTTAAATTACTAAGCAATCTGATGATGAAAATCTGTACATAGAAATTGCGACGCGCCAGCCTTGTTTATGTCGAGAGACCCTACGGGCAAAACTCAGAAGACAGCCTTCTTTGTTCTGTGACGAAACTAATCGTATGTAATCCTGACCTATTTCTGTCTCGGTTTGTTGCTGATTCACAGACAAAATGGATCATGTTTCTGAATGACAATGGATCAGATAATAACAATGTTGTATTCCTGTCGTGATACAGCCAGAGAGCCGAGTATGTCATCCGGAAACGCTGTTTTGTCGCTGTCGTTCTCCCTGATTCATTGCGTGGATGCGGAGTCATCTCTGACAAGATACTTAACTCTTTTTACTAATTATAATTAAACTAATCTTCTTCTCATCTGTTTTATGTAATAAGAAACCTTCTACCGGAGAGTTAATTTCATGAATGGATGATGCAAACGAACGTAAGTGTATCATATGAACGACGATGTCCGACAATTGAAGCATAACTGTCCCCATTTCCGTCATCAAAACCGCACAATTAGCCTTAAGCGGTGAAACGGATCTGGGTGTCGGTGTCATTGTCCGACCGCATACCGACCACAGTTGTAAACATGTATCACAAACATCTGAGCAGTCATCAGCCAGTTTTAGGACAGCGTTTGAGATTGGCCCAACCGTAGAATAGGATGTGTCAACAGACGTATGATTACTGGATGTCATCGTATCTTTACACTCTGAATTCAGCCTTCTTCAGCATATTGGATTGAGGGAACAAACGATAATGTTATTGCCCGAAATAACGTCAATGATGCCAGTGATTATTTTGAACTTTTAATATCAGATCCAGTGTAATATTACGACTACTTGAGCTTTTGTGGATGCATTCTGCCACATTTAATGACTTACTCAAGTCTTTTCGTGGTAAGAGTTTTGGTGTTAGCTTACTCGCTGGACGTTGCATATTCACCATGGGTACACGGACCCCCAGCGTTTCCGAAAAATGAATTTAGGCCAAATAATCCCCATCCCCGAAAGGATGGATAACAAAATGTCCGAAAAACCGGCATTTAATTGATGTAAGAAAAAAAGCCTGTAAACCGCCTGATTCAGATCTTCCCGAGTATTTCAGTCAAATTTAGGCAGAGACATCTCCTCCATCCCTTACCGTAGGGCTGTGTCAACAGGTGTGCGTGGGTGAATCTCTACAGCGTGATATGTTCTATTTTGGGAAACCTAAGGGATCTTGAGGGAAGGCTCGTGCTCTCAATTGACCTGTTGGGCAGTTGTACTGTGTATATAGAGTAGTAGGACAGTTCCATTATTTTTTAATAACTTCAATTACGCAAGAGACAACTAATAGAAAATAAACCTGTTATCGAACACAGAGTCGATTTGAAGTCGATTGCCGGAAGAGGAATAACTATACGACAACGACGTTGACACAAATACTCGCTCGGATTTTTCCTGGAGGGGACAATACCCTTATAAAACAAGATCGTTACGGGGCAACGCTCCCCCGTACCCTCCGCAGCTACGGGCATATCTCACAGCTCATCAAAAACCTCTGATTGGGGGACACCCAGTGTCTCCCAATTAATTATGCGCCTCGTAGCCCAAAGCAGAAACAAAGGTCGCCCAATGTCGCTCTTTCTGGGCCAAGTTCAAACTTGCAACAGGTAGTATCTTACAATCATTGATGAGATGTTCTCTGATCAAAGCCTTCTGTTTGTCAACCAAACTTCAAATAAAAGTAGCAGGCAATGAATTCTTGACTGTCAGATATATTTAAAATATCGCTCAATAGTTTATTTGTCGCCCAATTGTATTTTTGCCGCCCGATGTAGTATTGCCGGGTGTACCACTTTCTTTCAGGCAATGTAGTAAGATTTTGGCATGGGTTATTCTACGATAGAGAAAAGTCTCTCCGACCGAAATTTACTGTTACACTTCAAACCAACTTTGGACAAGGTGATAAATATACCGACAAGCAATAAAGAATAAGAAGCCAAAACAGGAAACTATGTTTCAGACAACGTTGCGTCTATTTACCGACTTCTTCAGGTCTATTGAAAATATTATTATACTATTCTATTCTATAATATACTATACTATACTATACTATACTATACTATACTATACTATACTATACTATACTATAGTATGCTTAACAATACTATACTATACTGTACTCTTCTATACTATGCTGTGCTTTACTTGACTATACTCTTCTATATTACACTGTCCTATACTATACTATACTCTACTCTTCTATATTATACTGTCCTATACTATACTATACTATACTCTTCT
>JAAAKL020008270.1:0-16094 GCA_010016065.2 Carybdea cf. marsupialis auct. non (Linnaeus, 1758)
CAGTAGGGAAGTGTCCCTGATGTTGTATTTTTAACTTCAGACGTCTGCAAAAAAGTGGTGGTGAAACAGTAACAATGTGATATCGTCCTCGTTTAAAACTATTTTAATGACTTTACTGGTCAGGGTGGTAAGTAAGACCCCTGTATATCTCCCCAGAAATGAAAGATACCCCGAGCCTTAGATACTTAAATCTTCAATGTGCTTAAATGACGAGAAAAAAAAATTTCATTTTATGATAGCTGCTTCAGATTGATGTCTCATAGGTAAGCACCGCTGTCTTTTGCTACGCAATTGTCTTTGGAGTTATTGAAAAAACTGTTAGCGAATACATATTTTATATACATGTTATATATCACATTATCACATATAGAAATTGAAAATTTCACATTAAGTTATATATTTATGACGTAGAGCTCAGAAAGCAATTCCTACCTATCGACAAATTTTAATCGTAGCTATGATCCGACGAGAAATCAAATCAAACAGCGGAGATAAATGTGTAGATCGTTATCCCATGTAGCTGACGTCAATGCAGCCCCACCCTTGCAAAGTTTTGCATCGAAAGTAGTGCTTGAAGAGGTATTATCATAAATTAAAAATTTGCTTATACATTCTCAATTCTCATCTAGTAAGAATTATAATCATCTGGTATTAATAATTTAGTTCTACTTGATATTGGCTTTCGGGCGAACTAATGTAGAAAGAACACGGGCTGCTGTTAATATCTGTATTCATATTGCGAAAGCTGTACTCCACTTGATCAGTAGAGCAGAAACGAATAAAATTATATCAGTTGGCATAGCTATCATGAAATTAAGGTTTCATTGCTAAAGGAAGCGAGGCAATAGAACTCACGCACCGCAGTAAAAGTTTCAACACAATCCACATAGAAATGATTATTGCAGGATTTGAGAAATGAAATATATGAAATCCTTCAGACATAGTGGCATGAATTATTCAAAGTTCGGACATTGGTTGTCTTTGTTACCTGGGCTAGGAAATCAATATTAAAAATCTGTTTTCTACTATCGCCGACTGTACACATGATATTACAGTGAGCATTTTAAAAACTAAAACATCAGGAGTGTTAGTCCTCCTGATCTCAAATTCCTCAGTTCATCGGCCAGACATTTAGTGGAATAAAAAACACTCAATACACTGAAAATTTTGCATTGAATATGTCGGGATTTGAAGGGAGGGTGAGGGTGGTGTACAGCTGCCCTCTTTTTCTTCTCCCCATAGTTTATCATTCATCTTTAAGTCCCTATTTTGAAAAGGAAGGATTATTAGTCGCTCATATTAGCAATTTAGTCTTCAGTCGACAAATGCTGTACCGTAACGTTTGCAACACAGCTGCATAATTTGCAGGCTTTTTAAGCATTTTGTAGTAACGGAGGGAATATACGTCATGGGACTGAAGTAAGAGAACGCTTTCTTACATCTTAACATTTTAAAGTTTTTGCATTCCACATTTATCTGACAATAAGGATTAATGCGCCAAAAAAAGGAAACTATGTTTTTGACAATGTTTCGTCTATAACTGACTTCTTTAGGTCTATTGGAGAAATTACTATAAGCACCAGTATAAGATATCGGTTTAAGCGCATTCTTTTCGAAATTTTGAACCTGTGTTTGAATGGAAGCGCCTCATCATACTTGTTTCAAAGGACGGTATGTGTAATATGTAAGAACTTCATGGTTTCAAAATCCTTATTTTACGATTTCAAAGAAGGGTACGGTTTCCTTACCATCTCCCCTGTAGTTTACTTGTTTGGCTGTGCACCTGCAAATTTCACATCACATCAAAAAGTAAAGTTGTTTCCGACTTCATCCCCCTTGTTAAATTTTACGAAAACTTTCCTATCCTTATTTTTCTGATCTTCCGGTTATTGTTGGAAGTTGATCATTGTGGCATCACTCACTCACACTAATCCTTGAGCACCGTGCGGTGCGTAGAGCCAATTTGCAACACAAGTGTTCGGCAGTGCTGACGATCGGCAGCGAGCTGCTCCGCTTGAGATAGAGGCACTCCACAGGATCGCAGATCTTTGTCGACGACATCCAGCCATCGAATGTGAGGTGCGCCTTGTGGGCGTCTCCATCCTGCTGCAGACGGACCTAAAATCCAGGACCGCGTGGGTTGTGACATCACCTTCCTATAATAAATGTTCGCTCTGTGTAGGTTGACGTCACTGCGTAGTCATGGTATCACGGAGTGTATTGTACGATGAGCGTGCTATGTCTAAAGTTGTGCACTCAGGTGAGCAAGCCTGTGTAGTGCAGTGGTTAGCACGCTGGACTGCAGTACGGAAAGCCGTGAATCGAAACCCGGCACGGGCATCAGTTTTTCAATAGTTATTAAACGCGTGAGAGTTTCACATTGGCTGCGATAAGCCTAAAAAGATAATCTAGGTGCCATTTTTATCCACAAGGCAATCCTCTTGTTCATATCCCTAGCTCCTCACTATTCATGAACAGATATACGAAGTTCAAAGTAAGATTAGCAGAAACCCAGCTGTGTGCATGTCATCGAAGGTCAAAGAAATTCTGGTCACGTCAGTTAGCGTGTGCAATATTACTTGAGAGCAACAGTAATAACGTCCTAAAATTTATATTACATGGAAACTAATTTCCACTACATTACATTGGTAATTTGACCATCAGACGTTTAAGACTCATTGAAACTGCGGGAAGCATCCATTAAAACATGTAAAATGTCTTAGAGAAGCGTTCCTAATTTTGCTCAGTTGATCTAAATTTCAACTGGGTTCAAATAGCAACTTTTAGATAGAAGTTCTTTAAACTTTTGTAAAGGCGTATCTTCATATTTGTTTCAAATATTGTTGCACCATTTTAACCATTGAACCATATCAAAAAGAATAATACGGCAAGTGCAAATAATATTTCGCGCTTGATTTTCATCAGATTATGACGTCACATTTCAGCTCTCTACTGGTTGCTAAGTTCCGTGTTTTTAAAATGAGGCTGACAGATAATGGGGATCAGGCAGAAAGCTCAAATTGTCTTGCAATGTTTACGTTTCAGTCAAGGTATCAGAAAACCCCACTCTCTCCAGAACAATATAGGCTTGGATAGTTTAAGAACTAAACGTGATGATCCCAAGGTATGGCAGTACTTAGCTGTCTTCCTAAGTATTGGCTGGGAAATTAAGTGGATAAGTGACCAATATTTTTCCCTGTTTCGGAACACTCTTTGTATGTTTATTTTGGATTCCTTGCCAATGAAAATCTAGCGTATGGAACAAGATAATCCTAACCTGACATTCTTAACAGCGGAGGAATGATATATAAAAAGAACACAACGGCAATGGGTTTTCACATATAGGCATATTTGAATCTGGGATAACCAAATTGAGTTTGTAATTAGAGAGTTTACTAAACGGGGTTTTCTCCTCGTCGTTTATATTCAGCACACAACGAATGTTCTCCGAAATTTCGTTATTATACTATTTGGTTTTATAGACATTGTTATGATATCTGCTTGCTAGGTTCCATGTTTCTTCGATTCAGCTCGCGCATGGGAACTAGAGTTTGATTGTACGTATGTAACGGTTCACAGTTATGAATACGACCAACTTTTCTTTCAGTTATTCAAGTATTTCACCTTGTTCAAGGCCGAAGCCACTATTAGAACGGGTTTACTTTTCCCCTTCGTATGACATTCTATTCATGCTTGCAGTCCCCTCTCTGTCCTATCTCTCGAAACATAGTTTCCCACTTCACGAGAAAGCAGATGACAGAGCACAATACCTCCGTGATCGTAGCAGCCAAGCTCAAGATTGATTCGAACTCAATTTCCTACGATTGTGAGTCTGACACTCTACCACTATGCCTCTACTGTGTGACTTACTTGACATTCTTGTCATGCTTTTGTTTACATGTTCAATTATTACCTGAGACTAACACTAGAGTGTAACATGGTGACCCTGACGTGAGTCGAGAGAGTTTTGATTTAGAACTGTCTCGAAACTTTAATATGACAGTGTATATTTATTATTACTCAAGATATACATTTATGCACTAAAGATATCAATGTTCAAACTTTACAAAAAATCCCTTTACTTTCTTCTATTAGGATATTAGGTAATTGTTTATCACTTCTTAAGTTACACTCAATGTTCATCATCAGACATCACAGGGAAGCTTTATTCCAAGCTCTAACTCAATACCAACAGAGACTAGGGTTGCCGACTTTCGTTTCGCAAAGTAGCGTATGTGGAGGAGGAGAGGGGCATGTTCACGCCCATAAAATCTTTAAAAAGCTCGAGTGCGTTAAAAGTATTTCAAGGGAATAAAAAATTTGCATTTTCAGCAATTAAATATCACATGAAAAAGCTTTATTTTGAAAATTTTTTGAGCTTGAGCATTTGCGTGAAATGCTAGTCAGTGTCAGACCTAATAATAGTCAGAGTGAAGTGAGGAGACCATTTCCGCTTGTATAGCCTTGGATGTAAACAAGCTTTGGATACCAGGGCGCGCCTGGCAGAACCGACTGTGGTTTAACGAAATGGCTTTACTTTTTTAGCAAAAAGTTCAATTTTTCTAAAATGCCGTACATTGTGGTGTACTGTAGGGGTCTTTACCGTACACCGTATTGTACGATAAAAAACCGTACTGTTGGCAACCCTAAAAAGAGACAGTTGTGTGTAATCCGAATCTGTGAATACAATCTAGTTCTTCAACTAATAGAAACATCAAATGTTTCAATGCAGTATAGATAAACTACTACCGTAACTACTAGCTCATATGTTCACGTTGATTTACAATGGACTATTTGCCACAATCAAGGTCCATAACGGAAAAAAATAGGTTGCCTTATTTGCTGAAACCTCGTAGTACAAATATCATCCTATATCTTTTAATAAATAATTAATATCAAAGTACCTGTAGTCCTACCCCTAGTTCTAATGTAACATTTTATTTCTGACATATCTGTCGTTTCATCTACGTTCTTTGACCAAGACAGACATTACTCTACTTGTTAATACAGTAACCCTATATCTTTAGTTTTACCTCATGCCCTCAAGACACATTTGCTCTACCATGGATATGAATCTTTTAACCCGTTCATAGGACCTTACTTCTGATTCATCTCAATGTGACCCTTGTGCTACCCCTAGTTCTAATGTAACATTATGTCTGACAGCTCAGTCATCATCTATGTTCTTTGACCAAGATATACATTACTCTACTTGTTAAGAGAGTAACCTTATGTCTTTAGTTCTACCTCTTATCCTGAAGAAACATTTGGTCTACCATGGACATGTTTTTTTAACCTTATTATGTGACCAATTTGTATACGATCCTAACTCCTGATTCATCTCACTGTAACCCTTGTCCTAACTCCATGTGACAGTTGATCTGTAGCGAAACTGTCAGTGCACTCTAGTCCCATAACCAATGCAAACTTCACCTTTTGTTTTGATACGTTTTATTATACCTCTGTTACTATTGTTGGATCTAAAGAAACTCGGTAGTTGCTATGGATCGGCCGTTTCAATCAAGCTATATAACCAATTTATCTGTTACTCCGTTTTTTGCTGCATAGTTATACACTTATATCCCTTAATATACCTCCAATGGAAATGTTTTTATTTTTTCTTTCTGATTTTCATCATTGGTAGAGAGGTCTTTTTTCCTTTCTATTTGTTATATTATAGCTCTAGATTTCAGGTCTTTCTAAATTGGGCTAGATTGCATCAGAGGGTAGGGTTTGCGTTCTAAAATTGGGCTAGATTTCGGCCAGGGTTAGGTCTTGCATTCTAAAATTGGCCTAGATTCCATCTACTGTTCGAGTTTGCGTTCTAACATTGGGCTAGATTTCCTCTACCGTTCGAGTTTGCGTTGTAAAATTGGGCTAGATTTCCTCTACCGTTCGAGTTTGCGTTGTAAAATTAGGCTAGATTTCAGTTCTATAGCAGAGGCCAATTTTCTATTCGTTTCGTTAATCAGTACAAACTTTATCTTATCGGAAGTACGTAAAGGAAATATCTTGCGGTTCACTCTGCCAAGTGCTGTGCAACTTCAGAACAAACAGCCACACAATCGAAACTAATCGCTAGAAAAATTTGAGTTGGACTGATTAAGATGAGAGTGTTCTGTAAATATCATTAAATTCTCGTAGGAACAGAACCCCATGCTGTTAATATTTGAATTACGTTCTAGTGTGGTCACGGTGTGTGTGGACAGAATTGGAGTTGTTGAATTAAATTGCATAAATACAAAGTCATGGATCTTCTTCATAAACGCAGTTTTACGTGATTTGACTGATAAGCTCCCCCTTAAAGCACCTGCTACTCCCCGTGCAAAGAACAAAAACATGATAACGAATCTTCTACTGATTAATTTTGATTTTACTTGCCGACATGAAAGTGACGTCACCATTTTATCACTCCCACTCCTTTTCTTACGTTTTCCAAATCTTAAGGGTTTGATATTCATGTTTTTCTACAAAATTTGGTACAAATCACATTTAATCTGGTTTCACATGATTTATTGACACTTGTTTATAATTGATTGGTACTTCATGGTAGTTCATCGATGTCCATCCCTCAACGATTTAGCACTATTTATCTGAGGAGGAATGCCCTCCTGGAGAGATTTAATAAACCTTTGCTTGCAATTTCTCTTTTAGTAAGATTATCTGAGTTTAAATTCTTTGACTTTGCTTTTACCGTATTTTGCAATCACAGAACGACATTTTGGCAAGGAGTAACTTAGTGAGACTCTATCAGTTGCAATGTGTTTTAAAATCATTGAGTCGCAGGGTTAAGACGCAAAGTTCCTGCTCACACACAAACACGTGGCTTCGAACAGCTTATGCAGTTTTCTATAGTCTTATATTTATAAACCCAAACAGCACTGTATTCACTCCTTGTCTTAATTATCATTTTTGGCTCCACTGTGGTTGGAGGCAAAACGATAAATTGCCTAGTTTTCGATTCCAGAGGGTCAGGGTCCGAGGGTCAAGGTCAGAGAGTTAGGATTGGAAGCTAGCTGTCAAGGGGTTAGAGGTGTTGGTTAGATTCCCAGGAGAAGTGAAGTTCGGTCTTGCAGTACTCTGTGCTCTTAGAAAGGTCACATGCAGAAGGCCAAAGCCATAGCCCCTCTGAAGGGAAAGTGCATGCCGTAACAACACCATCAAATGTACAATTTAAGCGTGTTGTGGATGAAACGTTATCCTTCGTGGCTTCAAGTAGAGTTTTAACAAATATAATACAGATTCTTTTTCTTAGATCCTCCCTTCTGAAGCTGCAAAACATAATGAAACTGAAATTTCATGCTTGTAGAGTTGAATGACATTGCGGAGAATGGGTGACAATCTGTAAAGAGCGTAAAAACGATATCTAATAGTGGAAATAGTACGCATGGGATCATCCAAAAAGTAAATTAGCTTTGTGGAGTAGGGTTAAAATAAAACCAGGAGTTTATTGTTGAGATTATGTCATTATTTTGTTTCAAATACAGATAGTTTGGGGATGGGGGGACAACTAAAATTTGACCCATTTGTGCTACTCACTCTCTGAATGGCCATTATTGCAGCAACTAATAAGCAAAGGGATTTCACTTCTTGTCTTTATAGGTCAAATACTACAATAGCTTGGGTTACGAAATTTAGAACGTGGCTGCAGCCCATTTTCATTTTCAGTCGAAAGTCATAAAAAATTTCACGTTAGGTCATCGCCCTGAAAAATCAATTGGCAAGTGAGAGTTAACCATGCTGCGATAAAGTATTGGAGGGTGAGAAATCAGCAGATTAGAAAGCCGTTTTAAGGAGTATATACGAGACCTCCAATGAAATGTTAAATAAAGCTTAAGCTAAGCTTCTAGTTTTCATTTACGACGCACAAATAGTTGTACAACTCCTGCTGGTAAACGTAGGATAAAGTGGGATTTCGGAACAGAAAGTCCTCTCTCGTTTGCAATAATAATCAGTTGCAGTAGGAATTCTCAAAGCTTTAGATTTAGTGTACATAACAATATAGTTTGATGTCTTTAACCCAACCAAGTTCAATGGGAATTGCATTTCAATGTCCCCACTGCACTAAATGGAGCATATAAGGTACTCTCACAATTTGAAGTTAGAAGTAATATATATATGGATATCTGGAAGATAAGTAATTTCGCAGATGAATAAAAACCGATTGAAATAAAAGAAACTTAAAAAGCTATTAATATTTGGAAATTACCATATTTTTTCCCAATGACTTCTATGATGTCATTCAAACACTCATAACTCTAAGAGGGCTTTGTCAATGGTAGTTTCTCTGTGATAGCTTTCCTTGTAGTAGTATTAGTAGTAGTAGTAGTATTAATAGTAGTAGTGGTAGAAGTAGTAGTAGCAATAGTAGTAGCGGTAATAGTAGTAGCACTACCACTAGTAGTAGTAGTAGTAGTAGTAGTAGTAGTAGTAGTAGTAGCAGTAGTAATAGCACTAGTAGTAGCAATATTAGTAGTAGTAGTAGCAGAAATAGTAGTAGTAGTAGTAGTAGTAGTAGTAGTAGTAGTGATAGAAGTAGTAGTAGCAATAGTAGTAGTAGAAATAGTAGTAGTAGTACTACTACTACTAGTAGTAGTAGTAGTAGTAATAGTAGCAGTAATAGTAGTAGTAGTTGTTGTAGTAGTAGTGGTGGTGGTAGAGGTAGTAGTAGCAATAGTAGTAGTAGTAGTAATAGTAGTAGTGTACAGTGTCAGTAGTAGTTTGAAAGCGCTGTATTTGTTTTCGAAAAATGTTTAGAACTTTACCACTTGTTACCGGAATAATACCTCCACTTAATATATTGTGTCTGGTTGTCCAGTTCTTCCCACTGAATGACGGTACAATTTGCAGCATTATTCCATTTTACGAATTAGGCCAACTTTCTTCCTGTAACTGTATAAGGTGTTATACTCAATAGTGACACCACGGATTATCTATCATCTTTGATTCAATCTGGTCAGGATTTACGACCTGATAGTACTAAAAAGCAGAATTTGGTCATGATATGTGCTTCAACTGACTGTGAGCTTTGAATCTTATATAGCAACAATAATAAAAGACAGTCAGGGAAATATTGGGATTTATATCGTGCTTTAAGTGCTACATAAAACTATGTACTAATTTGGAACTGAAGAATTCGATAAGGCACGATAGGTTCCCAATACACCATTGACTATAAAACAGCTGTCATTGTTTCATTTAAGTTGTTCCCTGAGCTTTGAGTGCAGCCTTTTCTTACATACAGCACAAAACCACCAACCAACCTTGCTGTGTTTTGCAGGCTTATTTGTTGCTAGTTTGATGCTTGTTTGTTTCTTGTTTGTTGTTTGTTTGTAGCTTTTTGTTGCTTCCTTGTTACTTCTCTATTGCTTGTTTGTTACGTGTTTGTTATTTGGTTATTCTTGCCTTTATGATGCTTGATCGGTGCATGTTTGCTAATTGTTTGTCGCTTGTTTGTTTCTTGTTTGTTTGTAGCTTTTTGTGGCTTCCTTGTTACTTCTCTATTGCTTGTTTGTTACGTGTTTGTTATTTGGTTATTCTTGCATGTATGATGCTTGATCGGTGCTTGCTTGTTGATTGTTTCTTCTTGTTTGTTGATAGTTTGTTGATACTCTTTTACTACTTGGGAAGACTAAGTCCGCATGTGTGAGATTAGTACCCCAACCCAACTCTTTTGAAGGTTTCAATAAATTCTTTGTGCTATTTGTTCTCTCTTTTGGGTTTTTCTTCCGTTATTCTTGCAGTCACTTTCTTTCCTATATTCTGTGAACCACCACTCCAGTTTTAACAGTTACTTTGCTATTTCAAAAGGTCTGAACCTCGTGTTGCTTGTTTAACTTTACTTTTAAGAAAGGGTTTTTAATAGATATCAATGCAATCCTAAAGCTGTTTCGTAACAAAATGTTTTCCTATCAAAATTTTCCAGCATACAGTACTTTCCTAATCGAGTAGCTTGTCTATCTGGTTTGACTCTTGAAGGAGATGTTGCAAAACGCACTAATCCAACTTCCGTTGCTATTCCAATGCTAGCCTCAGCAATAACTAGACACTGCAAGTGCTTGGGGTATTTTGAGTTCGTCAATTTTAGAGAAAAATCTAGATTTAAAAAGCCGTATTTAAAGTTTTCCCAATATTTTAAATCTCCAATTTGAAAAGAAACGTTTGTGCCCTCTTCAATTGATCTCGTACCTCCCTCAAATTTGTATTACACGTGATAACTTGTGAGTTGTAAATGTTACATTATTCATGGTATACAACCTTTTCTCTTTTCCCCTTTCTCTCTCCACTCTGTTCAAGCAATGGCGCCTGTAAGAGCGTCTGTAATGAAACAATTATCAAACAATTCAGCCTCAAAAAGAGCGAAAGCTGAAGAATAGCCAGCCTTGTTCCATACAAATTGATTCCTGTTTTAAACGAGCGTATATTTTACTTTGATTATCCAGAAGGTTAGGTGACGAGCATCAAATGTACCAACCTCTAGAGTCCTTGACTAGTCAGTGAACGAGGTTAGGTTATTTTGTAAGCCGATTGTTATTGAGAAAATGTTCAAAATACATAGGTTATCCGTAAGATCATCAATTTCTCTGGTGCGGTACACAGATTTAGCAACACAACACTTCACAATATAACTTCGGGTATGGCTTAAAAGCAACACGACACGGTTAATTGCTCTACTAATTAGACGAAATTCACTTTTCAACTCTTCACTCTTCTTCAATATTCTACTTCACTAAACTTCAGCACACGAAGCTTTTAAAGATTCCTATTACTATCAAGCTATTCTGGTCTAATTAAATGGAAACTATGTCTTAAGTCAGCATTTAATAAAGACCAACGAAACAAATGGTTTACTTTACTTAAGTTAAACCTGCAAAAAACAGAAATTCTTCTCTAGAGGTTTGTCCCACCCTTTTCTTAATAAGGTAAGAACTCATATTACAGTAAAAAGTTAGACATGTTTCTGTTGCACAAATTACTATCAAGATTTAGTCTTAATCCATTCAGGCCATCACCAAGTCGACTTGTGGTCATAAGATGACGACAGACCTACGTCATCTCTCGGGTTGAGTTTGTTTTGCACTAAGGAATGTTACATTGAGTGTGCCAGCAAAACAATGCTTTTTTACAGCATATAATGTCGCCCCCTGGTTTCTTTGATAGGTGATCCTAGTCAGCTAGCATGTAAATCTCATTTGTCTGGTAATTACAAACAAGCCTGTCCTTGAACGAAGCGAGGCCTATCTGATGTAAGCAATCTGCTATGCTTAAGTAAGATAAAGTAGACTAAAATGCTGAAGAGATCAATTATGTTATCCCCTCACAATAGCTCTCGTATTACAGCCTGATACCTATTTATGTCAACCTAAAATCATTTCAACTGCAGTTTCGATAGCAAGGCTAACATTAGGAGATCTTTACAAGAATAGGTAAACGTCACCAATCCACAGGGGACCAGACAGACTCTTTTGTTTCCCGCGCTTTTCTATGTTCTTCATTCAATGTTCAACCATTGTCAATTTCTTATCACATGAGCGTAGGATTAACTGAGCCTTGTCTTGATTTTGTGGTTTCGTGGGATAGCGGTGATGCAGGCGTTGATTTGGTGTTTGAAAACACTATGGGGGATCTAAAGCCCTTATCCGTTCTCTTTATTGGACAATTTTCCTTACAATTTTTGTTTGTGACTTGAGGAGAACCTATGGCTAAGTAAGTCTGGTCTTCCGAGTACATACACGAAATGTTTAGTAACTAGGCATGAAAGTCCGCTTGCATAGCAATGCCCTAAATAAGTGGGTGCACGATACCCCACTCTTTGGCGAAAGTATCAACATTTTACCCGGTTTCTGTTCTTCTAGTAATGTAGTGAGGTACTTGCTCCCCCTCACTTTTTTGAGCATGCTTCAACTGTCAAGCAGAATAGAATAATTGGTCTAATACCTTATCGTCTTGAGATTGTGGAAACGAGAGTAACCCTCTTTGTGACAGGGGATTTATGCGGGAAGCCAAGGCCGGATTAAGGTAAGTGATATTGATGCTGAAGTATTGGCGCCATTTCTGAAATAGACCGAAAAAAATTAAAGTGTTTATCAAATCTGCATGAACCCGTGCTGGAAAAACATGTGTGTTCTCTGCTCTGGAAAACCAACCCAAATTTTGTCCTAATACTACGCAGGGGAGAGATGCATCTCATTTATGTATTTCAGAGACGTAAGATGACTGTTATCGTCTTTAAAACCCCTTAGTTGTCTCCAGTCAATGTCAAGCCCCTCATAGCCCATTAATACTGTGGAAAATAGAAGCTGGATTGCAGTCTTTCCAAGGTCAAGTTACTTGGCGCTAAGAAGCTGGTCTCCAAAATTGCGTAGAGCTGGATGTCGATGTTCACTGGTGTAGTATTGGGAGCTAAAGCGGCGACTAGAGAAAAGTGTTCTATGCTATCCCTTGTCACCACAGCTCAGATGGCAGAGCAGCACTCTGGGTCCCGAGATCGAATCCCGATGGTGAGATTTTCAATTTTCATTAGTATCTCTTCAAACTTATTATTTTCAAATGGTCCCTTCACGATGACAGAAGAATTTCAGTAGCATTAAAGAAGACTGAAGGATAGAGAAGAATTTCTTTCGCTTAACAATTTTAAGAAATCGGTACTGCTAGCGCTAGGTATAGCTGGTAAGTGAAAACTAACCTAACATTTACTGGTCTAAGAAAAGCCGAGACGCCTTTCCAGTTATAAAATATTTTCTCCCAGGATGTAGGCTTGCTTTTTACAACTTTTAAAACTTAGGGTATTTGCTCTTCCTGTGCTTCAAGACGCATCTTCCAAACAATTTCCTTCCGTATCTTGAGTAGAAGCAAACACGGTTTCATTTTATTACCATTGCTCGTGCAAACGTCAAAAAAGACAACTGGATTGCGACAAGGCTTCGTTTTCATACACATATTATACTCCTGATACTGTTCGTGTCGATAAACGTACCGTGTTTCTTAAGTGGAAATCCACCTTTCAACCTTGGAATATTTGAAAGCTGTTTACTGAAGTATGCCTAGCAAAACACTGTAATGAGAATCGAGTTACCATTGAACAATAGGGAACGTCCAGTCCTTTATCATATTTAAGGTCATGTTAATCGATGTTATGTAGTAGGAAAACAGATTAACGCGCAGAAAAACACAACTGTTGACATTTACAAACAATTATTTTCAATTTAAAACAAACAATTATTTGTGTAGCATCTGAAATGACTAGGTCATGATAAATAAGCCCCGTTTCCATAATGAAAACCATTACGTAATTTTCAAAGGATGGATCTAGGAGTTCGTTGAACTAGTGAAATACTGCATATTTCAATAAAGAGGGAGGAGGAAGAAGAGGGAGAAGGAAGAAGAGGGAGGAGGAAGAAGAGAGAGAAGGAAGAAGAGGGAGAAGTAAGATGAAGGAGAAGGAAGAAGAGTGAGAAGGAAGAAGAAGGAGAGGGAAGAAGGAAGATGAGGGGGAAGGAAGATGAGGGAGAAGGAAGATGAAGGAGAAGGAAGAAGAGGGAGGAGGAAGAAGAGGGAGGAGGAAGAAGAGGGAGAAGGAAGAAGAGGGAGGAGTAGACTTGATGATTAAATAATTTTGGCTGTATTTACAGTTTTTGTTATTGAAGTTTCCTTAATTAAAGAGAGCATCAAAGATGTATAGTTAAATAAAAGACTGCTAAAATCATCGGTAGATGACTAGCATTCGTTTTTTAACAATTTTGCCATGTTCAAAGTAAAATAATTTTTTCTGACAACACGTCTGCCTTGCTCATCGCAGTCTCGATACCACACTATTCAGACATCTCTGTTTATCTAAGGAGCTCCAAATTGCAGCTATAAATAATTGCCACTGTAGAAAGACCATTTATTTTCCTGATAACTTGACATCTTCAAGCACAAAAAGTCAACCCTGCTCTGGACAAATAGGCGTTCTTGAAGTCCCCTCTTCCATCAAAGCCACAAATCTTTGTGTTTGTCAGTTTGCGCCTTCAAATTTTAGGAAATGTATAATTGTTTTTCCTTCCATATTCAAGGATAGTACATTATTCTAAACTGAAATCTCTGACAATCAAGCTTAATATGTTCTGCACGATACGCTGGTTTTTAGTAATGGAAAAGCAATCGATCTTACAATAGCTTCAAAAAATGCTAATGTAGCCGGGCTAGAACTTCCAGCGACTATTTTTATGGTTGCATTAGCTTTCGAATTTAAAATTTAAAATTTCAATAAGACATGTTTCAACTTCACGCAGATGTTAAACAGTTTCTGTATTTCCCCTCACTGTTCCAATTTTTTATACATTGACTCGTAATGACCTGTCCTTCAAGAATAGAGCAACCTTCTCCGTTAAAGATTTGTTTAGCCTTCTAAAGCAAGTAATCTGTTTTTCAACGAATTAACGTATCCTTAGTCCTTAATTATATGAGCTTTGCCCTTACATTAGATCAAATTATCGTCCTTGCTGTCCTTATACTGAGATCTCAATATTTAAGCTGTTCTCATAACATGTTTTGGCAGGTGCACGATTAGATGTCTGAGAGGTAACACCGTTACTACAAGTACAACCATTAGAGATAATTCAATTGCTTTGTTTGTTTAACAAATCTGTTTACACACAAACGTTCTGGTATGACCAACTTGTTTACATTCAGAAATTGAATGGATTTTGCATTGTACCCCCAACCGAAACACATATAATAACACCATCAGCAATCGATTCCCTTTCAAACGACGTGATAATGTCAGGGACACCGATGAACTAAGTACAAGAAGGAGGCCCGGTACTTGATATCATCAATGATATAAAAAGGTATTTTAAATTAAATTTCGATGCAAACACAAAAGGGGATCTCTCATTAAAGAGAAATGTGGTCCATGCATATCTAAACTCTCTCTGAATCATCAAGAATGTATCTAGTCTATGCAACTGCACAACAGAAACCTTTATATATCACATGAGCAACGAAACTATCGATCGATTTAATGAAAATAAATGGCTATGTGCAGGACCTAATCTTTCTCTTAAGATGAACCAGGACACTTTTATTGCTTCCTCTGAACATCATGTTCTTAACATGAATCTTAAGGATTGCCTATAGATTCTATGAAGCGATTGTCAGTCGGTTTATAACGAGTTCCAAAGTTACGGTTCTAACGTAACCAGTTGAGAAAGCACTGTATTGGCAATTAAGTTTTTCTTAAATTTTAATCTAAATTTCTCAAATTTCCATTTCTTAAATTTCAAATGATATTCAGCATATGTGACATTACTTTTCGTCAGAAAAGAATCCATTGTCTAACTTTTCCACATAATTGAACTACCTTGAACCAAATCATAGTTTCCTTCAAGGTGTACTTAAGTTGCAACATGCTTCAATCAACGTGTACTTAAGTTGAAATATGCTTTAATCACTTAAGTTGTAGTGTGCTTCAATCAAGGGGTACTGAAGTTGTAACATAATTTAATCAAGGTGTACTTAAGTTAAGACATACTATAATTAAAGTGTACCTAAGTTGCAGTGTGCTTCAATAAAGGTGTACTTAAGTTGCAATGTGCTTCAATAAAGGTGTACTTAAGTTACAATATGCTTCAATCACTTAAGCTGTAGTGTGCTTCAATCAAGTGGTACTGAAGTTGCAATATGATTTAATCGAGGTGTACTTAAGTTGAAATATACTTCAATCAAGGTGTACGTAAGTTATAGTATGCTTCAATTAAGGTGTACTAACTTTGCAATGCGCTTCAATCAAGGTGTACTGACTTTGCAATATACTTTAATCAAGGTGTACTCAAGTTGAAATGCGCTTCAATCAAGGTGTACTTAAGTTGCAATGCGCTTCAATCAAGGTGTACTTAAGTTGAAATGCGCTTCAATCAAGGTGTACGTAAGTTGCAGTATGCTTCAATTAAGGTGTACTAACTTTGCAATGTGCTTCAATCAAGGTGTACTGACTTTGCAATATACTTTAATTAAGGTGTACTCAAGTTGAAATGTGCTTCAATCAAGGTGTACGTAAGTTGCAGTATGCTTCAATTAAGGTGTACTAACTTTGCAATGTGCTTCAATCAAGG
>JAAAKL020008271.1:0-16094 GCA_010016065.2 Carybdea cf. marsupialis auct. non (Linnaeus, 1758)
CTTCCGTCTGAAAGTGAGGGCAGTCGTTGGACACCATTTCAGTCCCTATCACACAAAACTTATAAACAATGTTACGCAACATGGCGGACTTTCTCGCGCTATTTTAACTAATGGGGGCCAGTACTCGTGACACTTTTTCGTAGTTGGAAACAATGGGAAGGTCGATCCAGTCTTTTTAGAGATCAGTACACTTGACGTGGTTTTGAAAGAAACTAAAATTCTGAGAGAACAATGTTTTGATCAAAATAGATGTTTTGGAGTACGTCTTAAACTCTCATCAGGCTTACTATAACTTTAAGCAGTCTGCATGTGTTTCTTTATGTGTCTGAAGGTGGCAAAAAAATCGAAGCAGGCCCATAGCTATCGTCTGAAGCCATAGGCAGCAGATAAAGTTATGTTGAGCGGGAGGGGATGCTAACAGAGGCAGAACAATAAGAAATATCACAGCGAGGATAATTAGCAAAATTTAAATTGTTCATTAGATCTTCCCGTTAATTTTTCATTTCTATACAGGATATTGGAGCACAATATAGAACTTTTGAGACACATTGAAAACTGATCTCAGAGCATGAAAAAATTCGAGACATTGTTTGATGAACATAGAATTTTAAATACAGAGATGTATCAATCTTAGAGCTAAACCCTAAAGCTTCTCATAAGATATTCGCGCAGAATGTACGGAGATTCGCTGAACCGAAGACGTTCGTGCTTGTTTTATTTACACTATCATAACGCATTGTATACACTTTAATATTGTATAGGAATTCAGACCGACGATAATGATGACAACAATGTTAATTATCATAATAACGTTTTATCACTCAGATCCTTGAAAGAGGGATTTTTAGTCTTTATACCGAATTTACCGATTAACAACTTGAACCCTTTGACCCTAATATGTGCTGTCAGAATTTATAATTGATCCTATAAAAATACTACTTTTTGCACTATGACTATCCAATCCTAGTTTATCATGAAAATTTTAACGATGTTCCTTATAGCTGGGCATGCTATTGATTTCTCACCAGCTTAAGATATTAAGCAGTTGGCTACTGTCAATAAACAGGTTGCAGATGGCCGTAACAGCTCACTTCATAGCTGGAAAGGAGATAAAAGAGCATGTTTTAGCTGAGTTCTTAATTATAGACATTTGTAATCCGATTTAATCGAGGACTACAAACAAGGAAAATTATAATATTACTGTTTTTCCTGATTTCAGCTTCTGATTTTACCAAATGAACGAATTTGAAATTCTGCAGCATCGTCATACACTTCCTTGGTGTGCTTTGTTGTGGCACAATGTACACGCTATAGCGGAACAATGTTTGTTTAGGGCTATAGTCCATTCTGAGAAGTAGTAAAATTTATTGAAAATGTTTTCAACAACTTTGCATGTCTACATCATTAAAAATCTTCTGAAATTTTTGCAACAGGTTGTCTAATAGGGGCAGCAAACCCACAGTGCACTATCACAGTACAGTGGATAGATACATGAACCGAAATTTGCTTATGTTCATAAACTTGTAAAGGAGAAATTGATGTAATACTCCTATTTTGTTCACACTTTTTTCTCAAACGCTGCTTGAATTGTGATATGTTTTACGCTCTTGTGTGACATGTGCAACATGCATTTGAGATGATGTAGAATAGAGGTAGATGAAGATTATCATCAATACTTTGTTATGCTAAAAACACTGATCAATAGCCGATAAACACTACGCAGGAGTTCTTCCTGATAGATTTCTGACGATCCGTCTACTACCATTACCCGATTATAAAGCCATATAGAAATTCGATTGAGGCTTCTTTGTACACCTCCAACAATTAACAAAGGGCTCTGTACTCCTTCGTTGGATTTTGCGGTCATTTTTCACGGACGAAGTCACATGGGCCCAGAGTTCAGAAAGTATGACATTTGGAAGTCTTACGACGTGACTATAAACCTGATTTTTCTTGTAGAGAAGTTATAAAATTCTAAAATGCTAATATGTCGTAAAATAAAACGTATTGTAAAATAGTGAAGCGTTTTGCTAGACACTGGTCTTCACATTGTCAGGACTACGATTGAAGACAACACTGGAGATAAATTTATAGAGCAAGAACATAAGTTGATATCATGTGATGGAGAGAAAACGTCAGTTGCGTTTCGTTTTGTTACCTGAAGCTAGATGATTTCTGGGTAGCATACAATTATTTCGTGATTCAGAACATTTTATGAGTTGTTTTAGACTCCAAAGCACTAATGAAGCTAACAGCAAAACAAAATGTTGGTGGTGAGAATTCGGGATCGACTACCCGGATTGTCGACTACACTATTGCACTATTTAGTGCAATGGTATAGTCTTCGTTTTCGGAGTTGGAGATCCTGGGTTCGAACCGGGCCAGCGCCTCAAGCACTTCATGTTTAATGAGTTCTATACTATTTAGTTCATGACTACTTGTGTGTCTGGCTGAGTACTTATATATATATATGTATATATAGATAGATAGATACATGAGAACTAAAATGCTCTGAGGTGACCGACGAGCTTTCGGTTGATAAAACCTTTCTTAAGTCTTGCTTTTATGCTTTTAAGTATGTAGTTTACAGTTTATATATTTTTCAAGCAATTAAAAAAGCCCAAACTTTGAGGAATTATTCATCATTACAAACCCCACCCCACCCCCTATATCACAACATGGTCGTAAATGTGTCATGAACTGATTTTCTATGCATTCCATTTTGCAATTAGGTTCCTTATTTCATAAAATGAAAAAGATGAAGTTGGGTTGTAGATAGTCAGATTCGTGAGGAAATGTCTATTTCTTAGTTTTATATGCCAAAACGAGAAAGTAGCGTCGCAACTATTTTTCTGTAAACAGCTCGGCTACATACAATTTTTCTGTGAACAGCTCGGCTTCATACAATACTAGTATAAACAGGAAAAAAACTCAAATGTGCAGGGATACACTAACCAAACCCCACTCAACTCTTTAAAAGTAATTCAACACAAAACAAATATTCATTCTTTTACTTGTTCTTGACTTCAATTAAACTTTAAGTTGAAAATGATAAGCCCAGTCTCCAGTTGATAAATGTGACTAGTGGAACTTAGTGACAAATAGTGGAGGGTTATAACTTTCCCCTTAAAACACAGCGTTAAGTTCAATCTGGCCCAACTCTATACTTTTATTACAGGTATGGTATTTCTCTATCAGTCGTTTATTTCACAGTGCAAAGTAGCTTATTCCCATGTTGGATTATTTCCTCCTTCGGAAATACATTATCCTCTTTGCACGCAATACAAGCATTAGACAAAATCCGGAAACGCTAAAGTTTTAAGTATTTTAGAAGGACGAATAAAATGATTCCCGTGTTAACTGCTCCCAATCTAAGTCTGAATTACATCGGAAGAATGATGAAAGAAGGAACTTTACAAACATGTATTTATAAATCATTTTCCTGACTATAATGTAAATGCCACTTTTATAACAATCATCTGAGCATTGAGTATTAAACAGTGCCAAAGTAAGTCTATAGGATGGATAACTAGAACCAATTTTATCAAGGTAATCTTTGCAATGTCAAAGTGTTATCACTAAAGAAAGTGATTAAATAGATTGTAGGTTTAATCACCTTTCCATATCCTGCTTTGAATACCAAGAACTTTTCTGGCAATATGTTCTATTCATGTTAATCTAAACATACAAACGGTCTCCAAGCAAAGACAGACGCATACACAGACTCTTACATTTCAACAAATTGATAAATTGGAATAAGGTTAATAACCGCAATTATACCTGAAGATCATGGTTTATTTTAATTGGATTTCACAGGTGCGGTGTCGCTACGGTTTTATTGGAAATGCACTTCCTTATGTTGAGGAGCAGTAAATGGGTTGTCAAAGAATTTCCAACCGTGATAACTAGTACACATTGGCTCTGACTCCTTCTCGCATTAACAGTCCCTACTACAGTTCCCCATTTAATATATCTGTCCTGCAACATTCAAATGATACTCTGAAGAACTCATAGTTAAATGCCAAGTATCTAGCATGTCAACTTGTTTTGACTAAAGTGACTGAAATGAAGGGAATCTTTTGGCACAAGAAATACGTTTGGGCGTATTTTGTACTGAACTTTCTCATATTTGGTAGTGTAAGGAAATAAATATCACATGAACAGACTATCTCTCTTTGACAGCGTTATCAACAAGTAAACCCCATCTCTTCCTCTCAAACCTGTAATGAAGGTCTGAACTGTATTGAAGATATCTTCGTTCGTTATTAAACCTCAGTTGAACAATTTAAGCTTTTCTTAATGGCGGTTAGCATATGAGGCAGGACTTGAGACCGTCAGAGATTGCGCAAATCGGCTACACAAACAGAAGAGCTGATATTATCATTCAAAATAAGTACTATGGTGGTAACATTTAGTTCCTTGTTAACAAAAATACACTTGTGTTTTAAACAATTACGTTTTGTCTCCAAGATCTACAGTTCAATAGAGAACCAGACATCGTTATGTCTAGGGAAGGGATCAAATATCCCCTGTGTTTAGCTTCTTTGAGCCTCATTAAATCACCCTTGGCGAAGAAGATGTTTGTTAACATTAATATGCCTTGCTCAAAACATTTTCTCTGTCGACTGCCGACGAACCAGAGCTTTGATCAATGTTTGTTATCAGCTGATTGACAGAATATGACAGTGGCTTAATTGCAACTAAAGTCTTTATTACTCAATTCATTGCAATTAATTAAAATTATTAGAAGGAAAAAAGTAATTATGTTATCATACTGAGATTCATAGTTGGTGCAGTTCAGATTCAAAATTCTCGTTAACGAAGTCGACTGTCTCTATCGACAGTAGCAGCATCGACGCAACCTCCATATTTCCCTATTATTTGTCATCTCAGCCGATGTTCTCATGTTTGCACTAGACGAATCTTTGATATGATCAGATTATTGCTTTCAGTGGACGCCCTCCCCTTCATCGTTTAAACTGAAGTTCTGAGATGATGTCCTTCACTAGGCAATCTTCAAGCCACATTTGCCTAAAGGAAACCAACTTACAGCTCCACGGTCTGTTGATTTGTTGCCAGCTCTTCAAGAATACTTGCATAGCTAGTAGGTACCAAAGGCTGCAGACGAAAAACATTTCCCTTAAACATATTTAAAACATTCTATATTCTAACTAGGACGAAACCCTAGGTTAGCATTTAAAATGGAATATTGGAATGGACATTCAACGGGTTTCGTTAGAGTCAGCAAAATCCAAATCTTTTACACTTATATTCACTCATCTCTGATTCGTGCGAAACAAGTATGATATATATCAAAATTAAGGAAGCCCTGATTATCCTAAAGTATACCGTGTTGTTACCAACAGTTTTGTTGTGAAAATATTGTTAGTATGCAGTACCCTGAACGCTTTTTTGTACAATTTCTCTCTATCGGAAATACTTTCTTCGTTTCTGTAGGGATCAGCTAGATTGTGTATTCTTCCCCTCAGAAATGTTGCCATGCAACTACTTAAAACCATTGCTCCACTCTTTCTTATGTTCCCAGAACGTGCATCCTTCCTATTTGCGATCCCATGTTACACCAAATGATTAGAATAAATCAAGCAGAAACATAGTAGGTAAGTAAAAGTCATAGGTTACAAACTAGTGATAATTGCAACTCCATTCCTGATCGACCACTGCAGATATATCATGGAGGTAAAGTGGACTTATATAGCAATCGTTAATTTCATCGATGAACACCGTAGCTTAACACTGATTAGATCAAAATGTTTAAATTATACCCTGAAAATAAATTTAATTAGCTTTTCAGAACAGCAAAAGTTGTTCAGACAACCAAAGATATTTAAAGTGGAGAGAAATTATCGAAAAAGATAGTTTATGGGTTGCAAAAGGGCGTCCATACCTGCTCGAGCATTCCCTGCTTTGAGCAAGGCAATCCCCCAACTCCCACTCAACTAGCAACTTTATTTTCAAATTTCCGCAATTTGATGGTCAGGGGGAAATCTTAACCTAATAATGAATATAAAAACCCAGCAAAGAGAGAGTAGGAAGACCACAGTGGTAAAAATTAATCCAAATTTGACGAACACACATAATTTTTTTCTGAACTTTCGATGTATCTCACACCATTATCAAGGAATACCTAAATAACATAAAGTAGCAAACTTTACGCCAAAACGCAATACTATACAACCGGAGAGAAAAAACATAATGGTCCAAAGGGAGAACAACAAGTGTTAAAAGAGACACAGGGGAATAAAGCTCTGGGATAAGTTTAGAAAGGCCTGAATTTCGACAAAAGAAGACTTTTTTTCAGTAACCAGCCGAACTCAGAACCAGCTGTAGCTAGGAAATCGAAGTTAGATAAAGAAAAAGTATTACAACAGTTATTACAATGCGAACGTATACTGGAAAAGGGAGGGCTTGAAAGCTTTTTCCCAGTCGGCTTGAAAGCAGAAACACCAAAGTGGTCCGATAGGGGCCTACGGAACTGGCAGATCGTCTGACCCAGATACACCTCACTACAGCAGCTACTGAACCGATAGAAGACACCTGATTGCAGAAAGCTGCAATTACTTTCGGCTATAAACGAATTACTTTCCCGTAACATCCCAGCCCGATTTGAATTACAGGCACCGTCGATTCATCTTAATACTATACTTTAATTTATAAGGCTGACACACCAACATACTGCCAGAGTATGTTTTGAGACTGTCCACCAACATCATTCTCATCTTTCCCCTGTATAGATACCTTTGTTACCCTCTAATATTGCTAAAATCACACATCTTCACGTTCCATTTCTATTGCTGATACTTTGCTTTTCTCTCTTCTAAATTCGTTGAACGTCCTGCAAGATAATAATGCTATCAGTCACCTCATCTGCAATCGAAAACTGTTGTGAATCAAACCACAGTGAATGTATACATTAATGTATATTTGACCATGACAAGACAATTATGGTTCTTTATCTTATGATCTGGTGTGATAAGAAGACTATTTATAAAACATATATCATTATCGTAACACATGTTGAATTTTGATCAAGATGTAGTTTTAACTAAAGTTGAAAATTTATCTCTTCTTTATACAACGACAAGGAGAATGTATCGTTGTGTAAACACTTTGAATATATCGATATGATGAAAATTAAAATGTGCAGTTGACATAAATCGAATACGATATGGCTTCTTTATCCTGTATACATTTTCAGGATAAAGAACACATCCTTGCGAAATGTAGAGATTGTTAAAAAACCGCTGTTGCTTTGGTTCAATGTCTATATCAGAAGAAGAATGCCTTACTGTGCTGTCTAGGAACCAGCGAAAGTCTGGTCCTTTAAAATGCTCTTATGTTGTATTTTGTATGGGAAAGCTGTAGATCTTGAACTCGACAATGGACATTTTATCTATATATCTCATTCCATATCAAGTAGCAATTGTACGGAAAATCGTGTATTTTAACCCTATCCGGAATTCGGACGTGGTAATCGAGAGCTAATCGGTCCCGAACTCTATAGTACCCTAACAGGCCCTTCACTCTATGCTATACGCTACGATTTGTCTGGACGATTTAGGGACGATTTAGTCACGTGACCAACCCAAGATTAGTCGTACGTGTCATTAGCCTCCACGACACGCTCGGCGATTTTGAGCTCAAAACACTGTTTGGGATTTTATCTTGTTCACAAACAGTAGAAGAAGCTGAAAAGAAAACCTTACTTGAGAATGGGAAATAAGCAATCACCTAGATTCTGGGGGCTGCACTCATCTTGATGGTATTGCATGAGAAACTAAATAGTCATTTCCAGGGGCGGATCTAGCGTTTGAGTTTGGGGGGGGATTTGGAAAAATATAGGTACTTCCAGGCACTCAGCCAAGGGTGTAGCAGAAAGGCTGATATGAAACTATGAAATTTTAACGTTTTGGGGGGCCATGCCCCCCGGACCCCCTCTGGATCCGCGCCTGGTCATTTCGCTGGTTTGTTTTTGTCATTAAAAACGTCGACTATGCTAAAATTGCAAATTAAACTCACGGCATTATTCTTTGTTACGCCTACAGAGTGTCCCTACAAGACGTTCCCAACAGGTATGTAGTTTCTGCTTTAGAGAAAGGTATTCTTTCCATCGCGACTTCAAGGCGTCCATGTTTAAACGTTGAGGCACTGCCACAACATCCAAAATCGGGAGTAAATCTGTTCAAATGTCACAAACTTTATAAAAATCGTTCCGATTCGTGCTAAGATCAACAACCGTGAAATCAGGCTCCTCAACAATAGACGTACGTCATACCAACGTGAGTCGGCCCAACAATATCACAGCGTGGACTCTGTAGTACCCTAATATGTAATGAACAATTTGCTCCATCTTTTTGAAACTCTCTTACTTTTCTTCAAATTGTTCAAGAGTATCTGTAGATGATATGGATCGTTATTTATTACAAGGGACGGGAAGAGCAGAATCTTTTATATGCCTTTATAAAGATATATAGTGCATTGATGAAGCACTTAATATATACCTGGGTTTAGGCACAAGTCAAAGAAATTGCATGTAAAATAGCTGTTTGCACTCAGCTGGACTATTGTTACCTTTCAATCCTAAAAAATAAGCTTATGTTACGATTTGATAAAGAAGGCTATTTCAACGATGGATTTTTGAGCGTTATTTAGGTTCTTGTCATCTTCCGACTGTTATCTGAAGTCCTAGCCTCAAATTTCAAAATCCATTTCTCGGTTTTTTTAGATGAATCTGTATACCTGTCATGTGTTAGACCTAAATACTAATACTTCCCTCAGTTAAGAGCATTGAAATTGTAGCAGGCCTACCATTCCCCCACTCCCCTCATTCCTGGAAATCTGAAAGTAATCCAATCACAGTGCCGTAACCACTGGGGGGGGTTGAGGGGGGCTATAGCCCCCCAATAATTTTCAAGGTGATTGAAAGAATGTTCACAGATTTTACGTACCGTCAGTTGCCTTAGAGCGTAAGAATATGTTCTCCTTGATATATTGTGAAGTCTACTGTTATCCCGGTCTTAAATACAAGGCAATTGTAAAGCATTGCATAGGCAAATCATCCTTTCTCGGCCACGCCCATGGGAAATGGAAAGCCCGGTTTAGCCGGAAATGGAAAGCCCCCCAATAATTATTTCGTGGTTACGGCACTGAATCAGGATAGGGTTAATTATCTTCTAAAACAGGTATTTCACATTGATCAGTGGCGATGCATGCAAGGAAAAATGCAGGTAACAGTTGGTCATTACTTCATTAGACCTTATCAGACAATATCGAAAATAGATAAAGTCAATTACGAAATTTCCTAACTGAATTTCTAGTACTGGCTAAGACCATTCTGACTATATCACATTAGCAAAAGAAGTTCAGACTTGTAAGTACTCCCCTACATGACATTGCACATACTAATCAAGTAAATTAAAAAGTATGGAAGTACACAGTTTACATAATGATCATGTCAACTTACTTATGTATTACTTGGCCACCCGGTTGATCTAATAGACAGAATCATTTTGTAGCCTTTTTTCTCTCGTAGGAAGAGATATACATTTGGAAACTTTAAAGTTTAAAGTTTGCAAACGATGCATATGATCTCTTGATGCTGGCAAATGACATTATCATGGAAAATTTAGGAGTATTCGCAGCCCGGAGGACATTATCCTGGAAATCTAGGAGTATTCGCAGCCTGGAGGAGTTAACAAGAAGTCGAACTTGGTACCCCAGATGTTGAGAATGATAACAAAATAGGTTTTCATTAGTTTTTGCTATATCATTGCTACACGAACTTGACGTTTCCACACACCGTCTTGCAATTTCTATCTAATGAAGTGGCATAGCCACGTGAGTTGAATACCATCGTTGTCACAATTTTTGTAACTTTACTTCGTTTGATAGAGATGTAAAGGAAGGTGGAAGTGAGTATTTGTAAATAAAGCTTCAGTTCTACTTAAGTACGAGTATACAAGCAGCATGCTCTGGCTATGTCTATTTTCCAGGTGGTAAAGCTAATTTTATGATTTACAGCTGATTTCGTGATGATCCCTGGTGCAAATCGGCTGACAAAGCCGTCGATATTTTGCCTTGACATAGGCCTGTAGCCATCAACGCCAGTCATAGGGAAGAAATCGGGGAGCGGAGGACATATAATATATTAGAGTTGACAACCAAGCAAATCTATGTAGTTTAGGAATATCTTAGCTGAGATTTATGATTCTACGACTGCTCTGTTGGCTAACGGCTTGGATGAACTTAGAAGTCTCTATACAGCTAGACCAAAATATCCTTACAACCACAGTCTGTTGATCTTTTTGCGTATTTAACAGTTACGGTCCCAATCCACATCTCTTGCCTTAGGATAATTACCAGTCCTGATCCACTCTGGGCAGTTCTGCCAACTCAGCTATTTTATAAGTTTGTCTTGAACTTTCTGCAGGCAAGATGCCACCTTTTTCAGCTTCTAATGACGTCAACCAGCACCTGACACAAAGATTTCAACGCTCATACTTTAAAAGTGTTGCCTACGTTGTATTTTGGGAGATACTTATAAATATCCATGCATTTATGGCATTTGCCCTACAAATACTTTGGAGAAAACCTTTGATGATGACTTACACTGTTTTCAAAATTCCCGCATCGGATCGGCATTCAGTTCGATGTTGGATACCAGCTTCTCTGCACTATGTAAAATGACCATGGAGGGATATCGTATTTTCCATTTCTTTAGTGTCTTTTCAATTTATCATTTCAAGCCTTCTTTTTTAAAGAAACTTTGCAACTTTGAATGAGTTTTGGAGAGAACGATTGACTAGACAGCTTGTCCTTCTATTGTCAAATCACATAATGCCGAGAGGCCTTGTGGATGTCGATGTTCACCGACGGGGCATCGGGAGCTGATGCGTCTTCTAGAAGAGTTGAATATGCTAGATCATGTCGCTCACGTGGGCAAGGCGCACTCTATGAATGCGTCGGTCACTAGTTTGAATCCCATAAGTGAGATATCTTCTATTTCTATAGTATCCTTTCAAACAGTTTGTATTTTTCCTTTGACTTAGCTTTCGTCCAAATGTTGAAAGGTGGGGTTACATCAAATACCCTCCAATAACTCTATTAACACTCTTGTTCATCAATTATGTCTTGCGTTGGATGTAGACCGCATCGGTAGACATTGCGTGTACCCTGACCTATTAAGATCATTTACCTATTTAATGCAATGCATGAAAAACCCACTATTCTCTTTGAGTTTCTAAAAATGTAACAAATTATCAAAGTCAGCCTAGAAGATAACATCGATTAACACCTTTTTAAAGAATTGGGTGAAAAGCCACTATCTTTGAGAATCTTTAAGATGCTGATTACGAATTGTATACTCGAATTAGCTCATCATGTCAAGATTTTTCATAAGGGAAGATTGCAATTTTAGACAATTTCAATTAAGTGTATCCTTTTGGGGCTGATGGCCGATGTTTCAGAAACTACTACAAACTATCAATGTTGACAATTTTTAAGAAAATTCAGTTGTCTTGAATGTTATTTTGAACTTAGAATATGTTGGATTCTTGCTGTAAACGGTACTTTCATTCTTGAACGTTATTTTGAACTTAGACTATATTGCATTCTTGCTCTAAACAGTACTTTCTATTTTGAACACTATTTCGAACTCAGACTATGTTGCATTCTTGCTGTAAACAGTACTTTCTATTTTGAACATTATTTCGAACTCAGACTATGTTGCATTCTTGCTGTGAAAGGTACTTTCAAGTGTTCTGGATTTGGTGCTTACGATATTTGTCAGGTCAATGAACCACAATAATGAGTTGTGTCAAAAGGCTCTATTATTTATCTGCAGGAAGGAATTCCTTCTCTTAACTACTTTCACGATCAAAGGAGATAAATCTTTTAACAGCTGGAACAGTGGTGATATTTCATTTAAAAAAGGGGGGAGGCTGTTTCACCCCATTCTACAACAAAGTGAAGATTTTGTACAGTGAAATTGTAACTCAGATGCATCAAAGCCAACTGGGCACTTCTAGATGGTCAAAGAAATAAGCAATTAAAAAACTGGTGATTGAAAGCAAATTTCACAAGAGCCACGATTTTGCGGATCCTGTGTGGATTTTAAAACATGACTTTTTTACTGGATTAGTAGCCAGTATATACAAAGTATCCTTGTTTTCACTGCTTATGGGAAAGTTGTGCCAGAAATCAACACTGGGGTAAAATATAGTGGCCCATTTGAGAAATGGCAGTTGGAGATACGTTGTATCCGCCACACTCGTACCCAGGCCAAAATCATTTCCCTCTTCTTAACACCAAAACAGACTCTATGAAACGCTATGAGAAAACCATCGATAAGGAAGGCTGCTGCTCCAGGTATATTTGTAAAGCCTTAACCTCCTTAAGTATTCACAAATTGAAAGCAGCAGTTTGTGATAGCTCGGATGTCAGCAAACATGCTGGGGATATAAGAATTTTGCAAGACACAAAAATGTTGTTGAATCAAAGGCATGGAGGTCGTGTGCAGCTGTGGTTAAAAATCTTTTTGGCAATAACAGAACTATCTAAAGAGAGAATCAGTCTAGAACGGCACAGGAACACTTTAATGTATTTTACATTATAAACTTATATTTCGGCTAGTCAAGCTAGCCCTCTTCAGAGTTGTTGAAGAATGCTAGCTTGACCAGGCGAAAGATACGTTTATAGCATAAAATACATTAAATTGTTCCTCTGCCGTTCTAGACTGATTATTGTTTTAGATCGATTATATTTTAACGTCAGTCTTTGTGTCTCTTTGATCCGGAACTATATCAGTTATGGCTTAGTCGTTTTGGGTGCTTTCCGTTTTATTCATCAATAATAGATCAGATGACTAACACTTTGCTATCATTATGTTGATATGCTACCGAAATATTGCTGCTAATATGAGCATGATGCGATTCCAGCAGAACAAGAAAACACGGAAGAAAGGTGTTCTGGGAGTCTTGGAAGGAGTTGAGTACGGCTGTAACGCCCATGACTATTCTTAAGATCGTCACTTTGACCGGAGGTTCGGAGTCGCA
The DNA here is from genome assembly GCA_010016065.2 of Carybdea cf. marsupialis auct. non (Linnaeus, 1758). Taxonomy (NCBI): domain Eukaryota; kingdom Metazoa; phylum Cnidaria; class Cubozoa; order Carybdeida; family Carybdeidae; genus Carybdea; species Carybdea cf. marsupialis auct. non (Linnaeus, 1758). The sequence goes on from JAAAKL020008271.1 coordinate 13,071, forward strand.
GAGTTTTGAAGTTTAACTGAGTACATGAGTTATAAACTTTCAGAGTTTAGAGTTGTGTTGCTATAATATGTAAAGAAATTTGGAGAGAAAAGATGATCTTGTCTTTTATAGATTCTAGTTCTGACACGATCAGCTAGTACTCTTCCCTACAAAAGGTATTAAGGGCATTTGAACGTCATAGTGATGGCTGATAACTGTTGCGGCATAAAAAAGGACACTAAAGAACACCATAACCATTCCAGGTAGTGACTAAAAGTGAAATTTGTTCTGAGGTTGTCGATTTTATCTATTTAATAATTTTGCCCTGTGTTTCTTTGATGTATGATGTCTTTTATGATCACCTTAAAGTATATTTTTATTCCATGTTATTCCTACTTGATATCATTTGATAACGAAAATCTGATTCTGATTGAATTGTGAAAGTTTATTTTGAAAGTTTCTGTCTTCATCATGAAACTGTTGAGATTTCGTCAGCCTAGGACACTAGGTTTCCTGTCATTTACCCAAGCAACATACAAAATAGCACATTATCCACACACCGAGTTACATTTTACATCATGCAGCACATACATAGCTGGGTTAATTTAAAGTATTCTGATCAAATATTCTAAAACTATTCTTGGATAAAATTATTGGCATTAGGATTTTCCAAATATCCATTCGAAAATCTAAACTTTTTACATGGCAATTATCAATGTCTGATATTGTCTACCTATAGGTCAAAAACTACGGACTGATCTTAATATCTACTCAATATTACTATTGAGATTAAATACATGGCTACTAGTAAGGGTTGATGTGCGGCAATAATAAAGGGGCAATGGTGACTGTTATGTCGACTTAAAAAACTTATTACGACGGTCAACATATTGCTAAATGGTTTTCTCTCTTTAGAGGAATATAATAACATTAACACGTGTCAAATTCTCTTGCACTCTTACGGTTTAAAGGATTTTTCCAAAGTCCCAATGCTTCCAAAATCTTCACTTTGCTCTTTTCTAGCGCTTTGAACAAGTGAGTGGAGAGAAGAATGTCCTTGTTTTGACGCTAACTACAGTCTTAAACTGAAACAGATTTGCTTTACGTACGTTGGCCACGCGAGGCATATAGATCGGGCGAAAACGCATAAAGTCAAACCATAGATCTAAACAAATTACGGGATTGCCAACTTCGGCCTCTTTCTGGAGAAACACAGTAACCAAGTTTTGAACTCACACCTCTTAGTGATATAGGGTACAGTTCGTTTCCGGTTGCCTAGACCAGTGATCAAAACATTGAAGGTCGCCACAGCAGAAGGAAGGAGCAATGGAATCTTTCATCGAGGTCAGTGTACGAAACAGTTGGAAAATTTGTAGATAACTGGTTTTATAGTTCGTTTTTCTTCCCTTGTAAAGTCGGCACATGTAGAGAAGTGGTTTGTAACACAAAAATGTGAACCTTATTCTTTGTCAGAACTGCTTTATAAGCGTGGCATGTTGTGTCGCTGTTCGATAAGTAGTCGTTTGAAATCTAAAATAAATTAGTTATTATTGCCACTAATTTTTATGCAACAGAGCACAAGGAACGACATTGATGGATTGGCAAATACTGAAGTAAGAAACTGTGAAAGAATTTTAGTCGCATTTACAAACGACGATAACTTCAATATCTTGCCTGTCGCGGCAGTAGCGTACTAAGGACAAGTTTTATGCTCTAGCTAACCATTTGAAGGGAAGTGCCAAAAGTCTATTTAAACCATTTAACTTCTCTACTTCTTCGTAGAAAACAAAGACTAATGATTTTCAAGACGTTTGTGTGTGTGGATCGGCACCAAGTGCAAGTATACAGTTGAATAGTGAACGTGGAAATCTGACACAATCCGACTTAGATATCGTTTTGGAAGCAAGTGAAGAAGATAATTCGCAATCCAAGCTATGTGTCGTCGTGTCTAAAGTGTCCAAATGCACATTTTGATACCTCTCACAGATTTCTTATGGGTGGAAAACCTTCATTCTAATGCACAGAAGAACATGGAGGAAAGAGAGTATCCCAAACGCCAATAATTTGGACTATGAAGAAATAAAGAGTCTTCCATTTTATGTAAATCAAATTTTACGTTACTTTCGGTGTTTTATGCTTTTGGTATGCCAATGATACCGTATAAAGACCATTCAGATAGTGTAGCACTACATAAGATTGAAAATCTATCCACTGGCCCTACTATTGTGGGTCCTCAGATGTGCACCATCATTTACACCCTCCCACCATATTAATCACCTTCCATCATGCCTGAAAAATAGCTTTTTTGTCATTTAATGTTAAGCACGTTAATTATTAACATGATATTGGGCAATCCTAGATTCTTGTCTTCTATTAAATATCCTTTGGATTTTGTCGGCAGGTAGCTATGATTTTCCTCCCATAGCTCGTTAAATAAGCACCATCTCTGTGTTTGGAGGGGCTATGCAACGCCAGATCGAGACAATAGATTGCTTTGTTTTTCGCCCGGTCGATGTTAGGCAGTTCCATGGGCACAAATACGGTTTCCGTTTAAGTCGCACGTGTTCAAATTCAGAACTCGAGCAGCAGGAAAACGAATATTTCGTGTTTCTCTCTCTTAGCTACTGCTTACTTTAGCACTTGAATCATTAGATATGGATGTTCTTTTAGACTCTGTTACTGATGAAGCATTATCAGAAGCAATTCCAGTGTTTCCAAAACTGGCTACTGACAAGTTAGAACAATACGAACTTGTAAAGACAGGAAATGAAATACCGAGAAATAAAAGCTTAACCAAAAGCTCGGAGACGAGGGAAATTTGGCCTTCGTTATTTACATCAATCGTAAAAAGCTTAGATTTGAACCTAAGAACGAGTCAAGTGAGAAAGCAAAAGAGTTTAGCAAAGAATTGACAAGTACTTTCGCGCTGGCAAAACATTAGGGTAAATATCTGGGAACAGCTAGTGCAGAAATGTCATCACGGATCTCTCGGACATCGATTGTGCATGTCGTTGTTTTGTGAAGTCCCCTATCATTAAATAGGAA
>JAAAKL020008272.1:0-16093 GCA_010016065.2 Carybdea cf. marsupialis auct. non (Linnaeus, 1758)
TTTTTGATTTGGTTTTCGAATCGAAGCGAAACGTTACCAAGCCATGGTAATTTTAAATACACAGGGCATTTCTTAGGCAAATCTGCCTTAATGAATCGATTTATGCCTGCGATTTCTCCTCTGAACAAATCATAATTGCACGGTGAACCAAGGTTCTGATGAGATTCACCTCGTGTCTTTTCGGGCAGAAAGAAGTCCAAGAAATTATTGACCAGAAAATCTACGTTTTCTGTACACACTGGTCACGAACTTAGCGTCAAGGAATGGAGTTGTTTACATCCTTTTCGAAGGTGAAATTTAACGCCTGGTGTAACTTGTTGGGTTTTGTTAGAAAGTTGTCACACTCGAATGTATCGTCTACATATCGAAAATATACAATAGGTTTTGGGGAGGATTGAAAAAGTCGCAGTTCATGGAAACCAACATAGATATTAGCCAACGCTGGACCCATTTCTTTGTCGGTAGATCTCATTATTGAAGCTAAATTCGACACCACGTGTCACCACTTCCATTGATTCAATGAACACCTCCTAAGGGAACGGTGGACGCATGAGCTCACCCCAATACAACGCGTCGGCTCATATCTTAATTGTCTCGCCTAAGGGAACATTTGTAAACAAGTTACTGATGTCGAAAGAACACAAAAAAGTATTCGGAGAACAGAAATTTTGGGTTTCTGCCAAGTTGGCAAAAGTGAATGAGTCCTTAATATAACTTTCTGAATAAAGATCGAGTACAGGTTGTAAAAGTTCAGAAAGCCACTTGGCCATTGACAAGTTTCAAGCAGCTCAAGAATATCTTCTTAAGACAGTCTTCGAATGAAAGAACTCAAGAGGTAGATATGACCCTTTTATCATTATTGATGTACTCTCAGTTTTCCCTATTTTGATTATCCGATAATTGCTATGTAATTTAAAAGGCTATTTTATTTGATTCAGTAAGATAAGCATAACAAAGCAGATTTAGATCCATTGTCAAGTTGCACGTATATATACAACAGAAACACTAAGTCTAGAGTCAGTTGCAAGTCAATCGAGCCGGATACAAAATTTTCAAAAACGGAGTCTTGGAATGCAAGAGAGCATGAGGTAGATATGTCTATTTTCTTATTATTGCATTCAAAGCAGTTCTCCTATTTAACTCATCTCTGCTGATTCCCTTCTCCCAAGCAGACACATCTCCGATTTTCAAAAACTGATCAAGGAGTCGGATACCTGCGCTAGATACTGATGAGACAATGAAATTGTCATCGTCTGGTATTGACGTTGGCAGCGACTACAACAGCTCATTGTGGATGCACATTCACAACTTTTTATAATAACATTTCATGTCGTCAATGTCTGAGAAACCCTGACCACTCTACAGTAACATTTCGAAATATGTACTTGGAGCCTCCATAATCAGTTTCTTCATCGATAATGACCAGCTGAAGCACTTGTTTAAGAAAGAGGATATAATCCAGAGGTTGGGCACTCGAAAATTGCAGTAAATAAAATGTAAGATGTAGCTTGTTTCCAGATTCAAGGCGCATGTTATTTAAAGGTGAATACGCCTCTGTCAAGGACAAATTTCACTGAGAATTCTTAACGATATGGTGCAGATAAGGGACATGAGATATGATAAATAATATTAAACGTATAGCGCAGGATAGCACCAGATAGCGCCGTATAGCCTTCTCCACTGTTATACAGGATAGTAAGAACCCTGAGTGCCATCAACCTAGCCGAGAGTGTCAAATCACTTCCCATAGACAGGACCAAGAAGAGTCAGCTGTTGTACTCCACCTTCTTCTAAACAAAGACTGTGCTAACGGGTACAACGATGGTAGATCTACCATCTTACATAGAACGAGGACAGAGCTTCACCTCCGTCTCCACCATTTCCCTTAAGCCGTCACTTCATTAACAAAAGGGATTTGTTTTAATCTTTTATTGCTTCGTTCATTGCTTACCCATCTTAGCTGTATTTTTGTCTATTGTTCCATGATATAGAACTGTATGTAGTCACCAACACTGTGTTTTCAATTGTTTTGTGAAGACATGTGTTCCTTGGTTCAAACCATGAACTTGTAACTAGTAAAAATGATAATTTTTAGTAGTTGTTATTTAGAAGTCCATGGCTCAAACTTAGGCCCTAATATTTAGCTATTTACTTCTTGATGTTTAAATGTTTGATATTATTTCCTTAACACTCCGCATTCTTTGAAACTTTGCTATATAGCCAGTTCTAAACCATATTCTTGTTCAGTACTGACGTAATGTCCAGATAAGTACCTATTGAAAAGTTTCGACAACATGAAATTAGCCATCTCTTGACATATATTCAAGGGAAAATACCACAAATACATGCAATGCTAACTGCTCTTTATTTTTTAAAATGCTACATCGCTGATCATAATGTGTGTTATTTTAGTTTGTCGCGAATGTAAACGAATCTATAAAGAACTCACTTGTACTACAACGCGTGCTCACTTGTTCGACATATTTGAAGATTACCAACTTAGCGTTAAAAGGCGTGCTTGTGTCTCTTGCGTACAAAGGCGCGTGGGAACTAACATTAACATCAGTGGATGTGTATATAGCAATACGGTTCATAATACAACATTATGGACTCGGGTTTTGATTAACTTATCTCAAGGTCCTTTTACGCTGTCTCTCTATCTATGCTGTCTCTCTGTCTACGCTGTCTCTCTGTCTACGCTGTCTATCTGTCTACGATGCCTATCTTCCTACCCTGTCTATCTGTCTACGCAGGCACTTGCAGTTCATCTTATCTGCGATTCGCAGACCTTACTGTGACCTCCGTCCAATACCATAAATGTATCCTGAAAGATGTTTCCCATAGGTTTCAGTTAATGATATCAGAGATTTTAAAACCGAGTTTCAAAATTTGATCATGTACTACGAGTCTAAGTAAATTTTTATAGGAGCATACGCTAATAACCCGAAAAGTTAGGGCCTTTTTAGAATTGGAAAACACTTTAATGTCCCTTGTCATCAGTACAGCGCCTCTAACCCGGGGTATATGGTATATAGTATCCGAGTCCACCAACGTAGCTTTCATAGTGTTGAACATGGGCATATTACTCAGAAAAGGTGATGTGCCCTTCGCACTTCAATTTTTAATTGATCGAAAATCAAAGACTTGGATTTCACCTCAACAAATCTGTAATCGTTTTGACTTGATCAAGTTCATGACTACTCTCAAAGAATTGAGATGAGACGTCCTATACCTATAATGACAAGATGGTCCAACCTTGTCAATCAGCGCATTGGTCAAAAATGCAAGTATCCCGGTTAAATGCTGTGTAATTTGTTGCTTTGAGACTTATATTTGTGTCGATAGAGAATCAAGAGCAATTTCATTGGAATATCGAATTTAAAACAGCAGCTAACTACTATACGTGGATACTGATTTGCCTCGGAAAGCGGAAGTAAACCAAAACACTACATGAATAAGCCACAGCCTCACAATCAGTATCCGTATATATCCGTAAATTTTCTATCATTTTCACTTTTGCGTTAGCTATGACGAGCAGTCATATGAAAAAGCGTTAAAACCTGTGACATCATCAGTCATCTTTTACCTGTGCATGGCCACGCTTCTGACTCAAGACTTGCCAAACGAGCTGCTGATACAAAAAACAAACGTGCATCTGCGAAAACAGGTTTCTTCGTACAAGAAACGCAGAAACAAGACAAAAACAAAAACATGAGATATGCCTCCTTTTCCTGTTTCAGGAAATTGTAACTACAGCCAGTGTAGTTACCCCTTTGCAATGCAACTACATGTCCTAATATTAATATGATTTGTTTACAAAGGTTAGGATTCTCTCCCGTAAAACTTAAACATGACTTCATATTTACAGAGGCACAAAAAACTTGGAGTTCCACAGAGATGTACCATAGGTACCAATTTGTTCTCATCGTGGTAAAGATTTCGCCTGACATTCATACATTATCGACAGTAAATCTCCAGAATGAAATTATCAATGACACTATAAGCAATCCAAAACCACTAATTAAGATAAAAACAAATCCGCTCATAAAATTATTAGAAATACAAGTTTGGGTCGACTAAAGGGTGTTTTACATTTACGCCACATGTGCAGCTGCACTGTAACACTTGCACAATATTCCGAAAATAAAAACACTTCCGTAAAATCGCCGACGGTGTATTAACCGTTGACAAAGAGTAAGGGCATTCAAAGTGATGCAACATTGGGTAACCGTGTACAAGCTCTAGAACTCGTTGAGATATCTATTAGGGCTTTGTAAGGTGCCATTAACAGAACGCTCGTATTCGTGGCATTAAAGATCAAATAATGAGTAGCTGGGCAGATATATCGTAAACGTGGTAGTGCTTTGATGCACTCCTAACATCTTTAAAGCGGTGCGCAAATCAATCCCAATCTTCTTCATGTGTACTTAAAAAGGACGAATAGCTTGCCGTCTGATGTACTTCCCATTGATCTCTAAAAGCACTGGATCGAGCCTCTTCCATCTCAAAGCGAGGTCAGTCGCTGGAAGCCATTTCAATTCCCATGAAAGAAAGCTTATAAGCAAATGTTACGTAACATGGCCGACCTTCCCGCGCAAATTTAACTAAAGGGGGGCAGTACTCATGACTACACTATTTGGCTATTGAAAACAATAGAAAGCTCGACCTAGTCTATTTTAGGGAGCAGTGGTACTACCTCGTCTAATTTCGGCCATTCTCTTTGTCTTACAATCTTGCTTCACGAGGTACGCGTTCCAGGAAAAGGCACCCAAAGTATGCAGTTTGAAAACCCTTTGACCGGAGCATAATACACAAAATAGTGCAATACTGTTGTGATAGCCGAATAAATTCAAATGTAAAGCATCTCAACGTGTTAGTTTACAGCAGAACATGACCAAAACAACAGTGTTAATAACAGTGAGATTAAAATAATGCCAAACATGGACATCGCTGAAAGACAAGTCACAGATGTGTATACTTTGAAAACGAAGTTCAAAATACCCTTGATCGTCTGCATTAAAAGAAAGAGTAGACGACCGTGCAGATCCAGTGTTGCAAGATACGTTATGCTTTTCCTTGTGAAAAGGATGCATCAAAATCGCCCAATACTGCAATTTTGGGGCTAAGTCTACCATAAGTATTTCGTCCTCAGCCAAAAATCGCTACAGAGGTCGCAAACACTTAATTTGGGCTGCCACCTCGGCTACAAAAGAGCCCAATCGGCGATTTGTCACAAAATCTAGCAACACTGCTTAACTAGTTCCTACTATGAGATGACTCTCTGGATATCAAGAGGAGGTTCTAGTCACAATGTTGTATCACAATAGCCCAGTATCTTTCTTAACAACGAAAAATACTGTGATGAACAATGTGGCCTCATCTTGACAACAATACAGAGAGTAATGCATGACCAATGCCTTAGCATTTGCCTAATTGATAGCATCAAATGCTATACTGTGTGTTACTAAAATTACAGAATCAATGGATCGTGTCAATGAAAAATGTTATTCATCTCAACTACTCTACCTGGATTTCGACTCTCAACTTCCATTATGTTGGACGAAAATGATATCTGGATCCGCCATTATCATCTACCACCACGGAAAATCTCAACGTCATAAACTCCGCACAACTATTATGTGCACCACGTGCCATCCTGGCGATCACCTGTTAGTCAGAAACCACTGAAGTAACTAAGTAATCCACAAAATTGATATAGTAACAGGCACCACATGGACCGCTTACTATGCTCATCAACCATCTAAGCACGATCGGGGCAAGTAGCTGAGGAACAGGGCTTTGCTAGACACACAGACAGTTACCAGTGCTTGAAACTCTCTACTAGGTGCTAGTCTTTTGTTTGGAGTGGGGGGGCTTTGTGATCGAGCGCGGGTGACTGGCTCTCTTTGGCCTCTTTTTGGATTCGGCACTATATATAACCTATCCAACATCAAGACAGTTACCATCTGAGTACTTATTATCAGAACAGCTACCCGTTAGACCTTATAAGCAAAGCCAATACTGAACCACATAATGGCAATCCTATCAATTAGCACCAGACATAATTGTTCATCAGACAGTAACAAACTGATCAGCACCTCGACATTACCTTCCATATAATTACGACCCAGACCTCAGATAAACGATGAAACGTAATGGCCACATGTAAGATTTCACACTAACGAGTACTAATGCCCCTGTGTTAGCAGTATAATCAACATACTTCACCCAACAAGTGGCGAATTTTTGCCAATTTACGTATTCCGTTCCTATTCAAAGTGATATGTGCATAACTTAGCTAACAGTCCATTGCCTACCACTACTGACGACCGATTATCAAGTGATATCTGCGATATCAATAGATGCCAATTACATACCGAATTTCATAAACCAGTATAATACTCACCTAAACAGAAACGCCCAACGGCCAGCGACCAGATAAAAGTAAGGTAAGATTTCATAGTATACAAACAGACGCTCGTTTGATCCGTCCCAAGATGAGATTAGCCGCAGAATACGTATTGAAATAGTGCTCTCTTCTGACACACAACAGTAATCCAAGCGTATCCTGGTGTTCTAATAGCCGGCTTAAGAAAGTCGCTTCTTGAGTAGGGCGAGAAAGCCACTTAAGCCCCTAAAAACGTCTCGAATCAAAAATCGCGTCATTAAGCCGGCTTGCATATCAATACACTTTTGTTTCTATAGTTCGGGCATGCGCACCAACTATATACCCACTGCTGCACCTTGTACAAAATACAAAATTACACAAAGATGCATTACGGGGAGAGGCATGGATATGACAAAACAAACTTAAAAAACAAACGCCGTAGCAAGATGAAATTTTCATCTGCTCAACTAAGGTAACTCGACACATCTTTGTACGAAAAGATATTTGAACAGACCATCAACCTGCCAAATCAGTGGTAGAGGCGTTTAGCTGCAGCTTTTATGTAGAACAGTGTATCTAAGAGGCCTAGGGTATCTCTATGTTTGCACTCGATCCATGCCAAGCACTCTCGATTAGCTATTTTAAGCAGTTAAGAATTTACATGTAATAGGGGATCTCCGTAAAATCGAGGGTCCGCAGCAGAATCGAAATCACTGAGAGGATCTTGATCAATACTGTGAGATTCCAGGGCTAAAAAACTGCATGCGGTAGCTCCACTGGTACCGGGAATAGATGCTTTACTTTGAAGAATGGGACTGTAATAGCCTTAAGCATTATGCTACAGTACCTAGACTAAATGAGAACTTCATAAAAATCCATTTCAGTAGGTACAATACCACTTATGCCTACACAACTTAATCATATGCAAGACTTCGACTTTAATGTTTACAGATAGCTGTAAAATTTCACCCCGTATAAAAAGCAGCTCAAGGAATCCAGCAACCACCGATATTAAGGTAACACTTGTTATAGGAAGTAAAACGTCTTTATGCCGGTGGCAATTTTTCAACACCATGTTATGGGAAGAATATCACTATATCAGTGACCTTAAACAAGGCACTCAAATGGAACTGCAATAGTGTGTCATGGGAATGACCTAAACGTGAGCAATAAACTCACACGTGGCAAGAGCACAACAGGAATTCAGCTCCCTGTGTACCTCTGGCCTAAGGGGTAATGTCACTTTAACGAACTAAATGTGCGTTTACGGTCTACACTTCATAATGGGTCTGATTTATAAAAAACGTTCTCCCTAAACTCCCATACTGTAACAGGGCACCATTCCATTGGCTCCTGAAACTTCACTGAATCGTGAAGCAGCATTGGACGAAGAAGAGAGGATGCCCAAGCCTAGCCGACTTGGAAGGAGGGCACGTGTTTACTTTCACATTATATTCACCGAGTAGAAAAGTTCAAACACATGTAACGAGTTGCATACCACAAAAGAATTAACTACTTAATCAGAGTAAGGGGGATGTGGCTACTGTGTAATAAGTGATCACCAGCTATATCTCTTCTTGTTGCGATTAACTTTTTCTAAGTTTCATGAGATCACATCCAGCTTAAAAACCCTGAATTTTAACATTTGCCTTTGAGAATATGTTGTCTTGTGCAACTACTCCAGCCAACATACATGAAGATAAAGCTACTTCTTGCTGTAAGTCTGTACTCACACGATTTAGAACTCATATTTAAAGCTTGGATAGCCGCTAGTCCGTTGCCGGTGGTCTATCTTCTAGGTACTGAAGTAATCATTTGTGGGTCTTACTGACTGTCGAAAGGCTCACCTTCGAATTTAAGCTTTACAATACATCAACGAAACGCGGTGTTAACTAGTACTGTAGGGTACACTATACTGCTGAAAAGACCACGTGATGGTATCGGTATAAACGCTGCAATATAAGCTTCGATCAACTGAGCAGATATCCACTGATCTCTAAAAAACCCTAGATTCGAGCCTTTTCCGTCTCAAAGTGAGGACAGTCGCTGGACGCCATTTCAGTCCCCATCAAACAAAGCGTATAAACAATGTTACGTAAAATGGCGGACCTTCCCGCGCTACTTTGACTAATGGGGGCTAGTACTTGTGACTACACCTTTTCGCTGCTGGAAACAATGGAACGCTCGATTCAGTCTTTTTTTAGAGATAAGTGCAAACATCTACCTAGTTTCAACGATCCGCATCCTCTTTTCTCCGTCCCAGTGCCATTTTGCTAATAACGAAAACGCATGCCTAATGAGAACACTAAGTAATTAAAATTATTTACAGATTGTACACATGAACTTTAGACCGGGTACATTCCACGATATAAAACCCTTGCTTTTCAGCTGCCAATATCTCTTCCCTCAGAAAATGACACTTAATCTTCGACGGGAGGAACCTGAAAATAAGAAGTGAGAACAGCTAGTACTGTTGAGCCTCTTTTACAATCAATCCGACAGAAAGAACACCGATAGAAACTTTTTTATTGAATATCAGTCATTAAACCCGTTTAAGAGTAGAGTTCAGGGTTGCCATAGAATCCGGGCAATAAGAAATTACTAGCCATTCCCGGTTTTCAATGGCAAAGACTTTTAAAAGCCTTCGACCTTCTTACCATCGTTCACATTTACCCGATGTCACCTCTTCTATAAAATTCCAAAGGAAGACAGAAACTAATGGGGAAAACTAGACACGATTCAAATACGACCATAACCGACGCCACCTTGTCATAAATTAGTGACTACGTTTTCAGCCTTAAAAGGGAACGCTTGCTTGGAGGGAGGCTTGGTTATGATTTGTAGCATAAGACACGGCAATCATATGAAAGTCTCCCATATCAAGCGCTGGTTCTGAATTTATGGTACCATATCCCGGAAGTGACATGTCAACTTTTCTCTATTATTTCTTTAGACATGACATTTCTTCTCTTCACGATAATACTTGTAACTTTTTGGGGGCTTTGGATAGGTAGATAGAGCGGTTGGAAGTCCTCCCATGCTAAAGTCACATGTCACAGATAAGCTAGTCCCCGAATTGCATCCATTATAATGTCAATTTCCACCAGCCAAGTATTGGGAGCTGATGTGGCCACTAGAGAAAAGTAACGTATGCCATCATCGGGTCGCTAAAGCTTACTTAGTAAAGTAACACGCCGAGAAAGCGCAGGCCTCGAGTTCGAATCCCGGTGTTGACATACTTTTGCTTTTCTCTAGTATTCACTTTTGTTGGTGGTACAAAACAACACAAAACTGCACGAAATAACAAAAACACTTTAGTACTGAAAAGCCTTTTTCGTCCCACAATCTAGCAGTCAGACTTCTGATTGGCTACTTTCAAAAAACAGTTGGGTATAAGCTTCAGTGACTTCTTCTCAATTCCAATTCTGGCGATTTTGTATTTTGAGGAGTGTCGGACGAAAAAGCTTTTCTGTACTAAAATGTTTCACTATTTTATGCAGCTTTCCCTAGTATCTCTTCGGGTCTTATACGAAACACAATCAAAAGTTAAAACAATTACTCAGTTCATGCAATCCTAACTTATGATCCAATGTAAATTAGTTACTCTGGCGTACCTCGACTTGATGTGCGATACCCTGGATCCTTCGTCATTTTCAGATCCGTCGACTGGAAAATTGATTCGGCTTTAAAACAACAACAACAACAAAATCAAGTTACCTAAGAAAGCATAAACTGGGAACTGTCATTAAGTCACAGTGAAAGCAAAGGTAACACACAATTATAAAGCCCAACCATTACTTCTCTAAAATGGCATATCTGCAGAAGGAGACATTTGATCTTATGGTGAGAATGGAGCAGACTCGATTATTCGTTAGTCTATACAGGGAACTGGAATACTAGGATAAGGTACTATATAAAATCTGGTCTCCCAAACGTAGCGTTTAAAGCACTAACTAAAGGTCTCTGATAAAGATAGGACAGCAATCATTAATACTTAAGCTTGTCACGGTTATATTGTCAAATACTACATTGCTCAAAGGATTGAATAAAAGGCGTACTAGATTCCCACTTGGATAGAATTAAATGATAACAGACGATAACTTAAGGCGCGTGACGGAGCAAGGTAATTGTCACTGCCAGGCATCGGGGTAAACATACCTTAGTTGATATGATCATGACACAGCTGAGTTTGTGAGCGCATAGACCGGACATATTCAGTGCAAAAAGAAACCAAGTTAACTAGACCATTTAATTTGACGTTTTTACTTCAGTACTTACCATCAGGAACTTGCAGAACCCTCGTCCCAAGTGAGCTGAAGTACTTGTGCTGCATTGCTTGAGCTCCATGGATTCGCTCGCTCGGAGGATACTAAGAATAAGAAATAGAGATATTTCGTAACGCCACACGCCCATAACGGATCTTTTATAACGGTCAAACCAGTGCACAATGACAGCTTACTGGCGTGCTTTTTCTTGACGGAAGAATACATCGCATTCCTGACGCGGTAAGCGAAAACTACTTTAACAGAATAAAGAAAACAAGCTGTGCAGAAAATACGCTGTGCAGAAAATACCCTGTATAGAAAACACGCTGCACAGAAAACACGCTGTGCAGAAAATGCGCTGCACTGAAAATACGCTGCACAGAAAATACGCTGTACAGAATATACGCTGCACAGAAAATACGCTACACAGAAAATACGCTGTACAGAATATACGCTGCACAGAAAATATGCTGCACAGAAAATACGCTGTACAGAAAATACGCTGTACAGAAAATACGCTGCACAGAAGATACGCTGTACAGAAAATACATTGGAATAATCGGAAGAGCGAGAGATGAAAGAGGGAGGGGACGGTCAATCGTAGTAAGAGGTAACATGAATAAAACTCGTTCTCTTTATACGCGCGAATGAAGATGAAGAAAAAATTCACTTATTGACATCCCAGCTGCTTCAGGCCAAACACATAGAGAGGTGACACTATGCGACTGTGCACCGATGTCTCCTTGCTATTATGGTGCATTTCCGGGGAGTAAATGTACCTAGAGCTGGTCACGTTCTTGGGGGGGGGGGCATCCAGGAGGTTAATGCCCCACAATCAAACCCCACGTTAATCAAGTCTTTGGTAAAGGTTTTTGCAAGAAAATAACCTTAACGGCAAAATCAGAAAAATAATTTTTCTTACCTTAATAAAACAACGAAGTAACTCGAGTCCATCACTATCGATCCTTGAAATGAAATAGAGGCAGATTTTTATCAAGGATATAAATACTATCAACGTTGATAAAAATGATGATGAGTCAGAGATCGACGATGACAGAGAATTTCATTGTTATAATAGCACAATACAAGCAAACTAACTAGGAAATAATGACAAGGTGAAAATTATAAAGTAAGTGGGAAATCTACAGATAAAAAACAGAAAGCGAAAAGAAAAGAAAGGAAAAAGAGCGGGAAAAAAACAATGAAAGTAAGAAGGCGAGCAGGCAGACAATAAAGCAATAGATCAAGACAAAATATTATGGGAGTGAGAAGAAGGGTTTCAAGAGACAATTTTAAAAACATGTACAAGAAAATGGATACCAGCTTGAAATGCCAGTTATACCATTTCTCAAGAATATCTCAAAAATGTATTTTAAAAAAATAGAAAAAGAAAAAAAAAGAAGAAATCAAGTTCTTTCAAAGAGCTTCATAGCTGATTTCAGATTCGTGGCAGTGCTAGCAATATTTAAATGTTACTTGGGAATTCATAAGAATGTACTTGCCATCCATCATTAATATTTCGCTGCCGCGAGAACGACTCAACAATAAAATGAATACATCATATTAGCGGCTTTGGAACACGTGTAAGTATGTAATAGAACCATAGTTAATCAGTTTTCAGCCTTAACGATGGGACCTCACACTTTAGAAGACTACGGCTATTAGTTGCCTTTTCTCTAAGAATTGATACATCACGTTTGAAGTGCCATGGCTTCTTTGTTAACACACTGCCGCCTTCCATTCCTGTTTCTCGCACCTTGGACACATCCAGCTCACGCATTTCTTTGCAGTTGACTTCTCTAAATTGATTACGCACTCAACGCTATCAATACAACAACCTAATCTGCCTTAAGTGGCCATTATTATAAGGACGAATTCCAGGAGAATTTAGTGCAAAAATCTAGAGTTACCGAGTGTAGCTTCGCTAACGTGTCAACTCTCCACTACTCCGACAAAATCCGGAAAAACATCTTAATAAACCTTTTCCAGGAGCATGTCTGGTTTGGGAACTATTTCCATTATTCCACGAGTGAAAATCAATTGCAGAGGGTGTTAAGGCCTTCAAGTGGTCTAATATCTTGATGTAAATTATAGTATACTATACCTTGGGACATGATTATACAGAGGCTCCGGTTTGTATTGAGGAAAATTAGCTAAAAAAAAGAAACGACAGGAAAATTTTATCTCCCACTACAGACTTCAAAACATAATCTACAACTAGCATTTATCTGCTATAAGAAAATAAGGATAGAAAAAGTGAAAAAAATAAAATTAAAATAAAGATAAAAAAATAAACAAAAATAAAAATAAACAAAAGATAAAAAATAAATATAAATAAAGATAAAAATATAAACATAAATATAAAAATGAATAAAAAAATAAATACAAAAACGAAATTAAAAATTAATTTTAAAAATAATAATAAAAATAAAAATAAAGAAAAAATAAAGATAAAAATAAATAAAATAAATAAAAATAAAAATTAAATAAAAATAATAAAAATAAAAACGAAAAAAAAGATAAATATAGATATAAATATCGTGCGATGGACAAAGGAGTTGCAAAAGTATCGACCGTCCTTACAATCTACTCGATTTGAAGTTTTACGGTTGAAACAACTGCACTGGTCATTTTGTATTGTTCAAACAACTACAGTAACACGCGGGTTGCAGGTTTTAAAAGTACAGTATGTCGATTCCGTTGATGCCAATGACGATAGCATTTTATCATGCCATGACTCTTTTGCAAGCTACATTTTGCGAACGCCTCTAAGCTACCGCAACAATCTCAACAGTACCTTACTACCTTCCAAAAATATGTGTTCTAGGCCTTACGAAGAAAACATAAAACCAGCACGGCATCACATCTCAAGTAAATGGATACATAATCAACTCTACCGTCTATGGGTTGCAGCAGTTCTTCAACGATTAAAGATAACTGATACAATCTTAAGAAGGCACACTTCGAGTAAAACTCTAGCAACCTTATCTCCCCACGCTAGCTTTCCTTATCTAAGTTTTAAGGTGTGTCTAAAAATAAGCTTGGTCACTTTATTGAACGTTATCTGAAGACTAGATACGTCAGGTGAACACGTACAAGCATTTTGAGATGCAGATATTTCTGCAAGTGTTTCAGCATTTCTAAGCGTTGAGCCAAAGTTTGAAAATAAATGAACTTAGATCTATCACAAAACAAGATATGACTTTGTTACTGACTCAGCTGTAAAAAAAATTTAAAAAACCACACTGCACATAGACTCCTGTTGCAGAAAAAACCATGACATATCGTTTGGGTTGTTAGAAAGATCTTTAAAAGCGTGGGCTAACACCCAAACAATCCGAGTATACTTTATTTACCGAATAATAATCGATAAACACATACGCTTCACAAAGAATATGCATTTGAAATTTTTTGCTGCAAATCATCTTCCACTTGGCATTCTGATCACTAACGAAATGCATTTAAAATGGGTATAGACTTCCAATTTATCAACAACGCTATCTGTTTAATACCTGTCCCTGGTATGATTAGTGAAAAAGATGCGGTCAGTATTTCGTTTCACCCCTCAAAAATCGTTTTGCTTGGTAATGTTTTGTCCTTGATGTGTAAGAGGACCTTGTTTTGGCTATCTGTGGCATTACTACGTCTTAACGTAGGATGGCATGCTGCTGTGAGTGCCATTGCCAAGTACTTCGCGTGCCATAGCACAAGTTCGCTGCTTCCGTTTGCGAAGTGCCTCAGGTGCCATAACTAAGTAACTTGCGTGTATGAAGTTGTCGTCTTTGACTCACATAACAACAAAGTCTAGTGGGAGTAATCCTCACTGATTCCCCATAACTATTTACCTTTCACAAAGTCTTGGTACTGACTAACACCAGGCCACGAATCTTCTGTTGGCGTGCCAAGCATCTATGAAACGATAAGCAAAACGTGGGTATTAGTTTTTGGCGCAGTTCTGTACGGGGTGATTCAACCGCCAGGAATGGACCAATACATATAAAACGTTACAAGATTATTGTTCAGCACGTAAACTCTTATAAATGTCTGTATGTATGCATGCATGTATGTATGCATGTATGTATGCATGTATGTATGTATGTATGTATGTATGTATGTATGTATGTATGTATGTATGTATGTATGCATGTATGTATGTATGTATGTATGCATGTATGTATGCATGTATGTATGTATGTATGTATGTATGTATGTATGTATGTGTGTGTGTGTTTATGTATGTGTTTATGTATGTTTTTATGTCAGTGTCTGCTGTACTGGAAATCTTACAAATTTGTATATTGAAAACCGTCTCGGACACTCGAGTGACTTGAAGATGGCAGGGGCAGCATTAAAAGGTCTAAGGAGACTTGGTTTCCGTCATGGTCCCTTTGCTGAGGTGATTAAACTGTAAAATTGAAAATATCAACAAAACGACATTATAAGGGAGGGGAATTAATAGTACATGAAAGAGCTCGGCTCTTCTTTTGACAGCTTTTAACAAAAAATCCCTTTTCCACTTTGTCTAAAGCTATTTGAATTTTTATTTTCATCTAAGCATGTTATATACCAGTTAGAACCTACTAAAATGGCAAAGTATAGAATCTTCTCACCTTGAAAATCAATATCAACTCATTTTCAGCTGTCGATCCGGGAAACATGGGTCGGCCGCTGATCATTTCGAAGAAGATACAACCAACACCCCTACATAGCATTTTAAGACAAAGAAATAAAATATCTCAGAAAAGAAAACGAAATGCTTTAGTGTTATGCCTACGTAAGGTTGTTTTAATTTAAGAAAGGACGAAGAGAGATTTGATTAAGAAAACAAAAGGGTAGGAAGACATGACGAGGCAGATGAGCGGGAAGTAAGGTTGGTGAACCTGCTCAATATTTGAGACAAGTATACCGCATCATGATCAGATATGGGGGTTAGGACGTAAAGTACATTCACGAGGGCAACATACTCCTAAATACTACATAACAACATTTGACTAGCAATACTTTCGTATCTTTGCTCCTAAGAAAGGGCGAAGGGGCGTTGGATTAATAAGACAAAAGGTATCGCAGAGACGACGAGGAAACGGAGCACAAGTAACAAAAAAACGGCGGTCCAATAACAAATACGTTACAAGGTAAAGAATGCACACAAGACTAACACGAAGAACAGGTACATAAAAAGTAGTACGAGAAGCAAGCAAGATAGCGTCGGACAAATACAAGAAGTGCAAGGAGAAAAGGAAAAGAAAGAAAAACATGAAGGACAGCAATGGGAGGCGAGACTGAGAAGAATGGGAACAACACACAGAGAAGGATAAGAAAAAGCAAGATCAAACGAATAAAATCATCTTGAATAACAGCAGGCTTTGCCATGAATCCCGAGCGATCGCTCGCGCTCGCGTAACGCTCGGGAAATTCAGCTCTTCCCGAGCATTTAATAGCT
>JAAAKL020008273.1:0-16093 GCA_010016065.2 Carybdea cf. marsupialis auct. non (Linnaeus, 1758)
GATGATGATGATGATGATGATGATGATGATGATGATGATGATGATGATGATGATGATGATGATGATGATGATGATCATGATGATGATAATGGTCAATAAAAAGAAACTCGAAGTACGTCAAGCTAGTTTACCTTTAACGTTCGTAGACCTTTGAGTACAAGAAGCAAATCTAGAAAAGCCGTCCTCACTTTTGCTGAAGTGTCATGGATTAAAAGATTAAGTTCCGGGAGTAAACGTTTAAGGAGCGGATGCGACAAACGGCAATCTATGAGCGTCTTTAATCCCTACAACAAAAAAGTTTTGATGAATTATAGTTTGTCAAAGATACCATTATCAGACGTAATAAAACAAAGGCAAGAGTCAAAAGCATAATTATGAATTTTTGGTTCGTTAGAAAGCGCTAAAGAAAGGCAACAGATGAATTTGTGTATTTTTACAAGCACAAGAGAGTTTTAACAATTCTTAGCTTGGCTAACAAAATATTAAAAATAGTTGGCCACACAAAATTGGTTATAAATGATTGAATGACTTGGTTTAAATGAAGTTTTGCGTTAAATAATCTATTGCAGTACCCCCTTTGCAAATGACGATGGCTATATACTGCATCTTGCCTATTACGTATTCCAAAGGCCCACTGCTTTTTCAAATGTATTGAAGTAAGCACCTACTGTGATAAATAGTAACGGCCAATTCCATAAACATGCATTCCAAACCATTCTCCATTTTAAGCGCCAAGGTTATTACAAAAATAAATCTAATTGAGGAAAAATGGCATCTCAATTAACCTCGAATAACGATGATATTAAATGGAGTTATAGATAGTACAAATACAACCTAAATCTTCAACTGTGTGTTATGCTGTCAGATCGTAACTCGCTACATGACAAAACAGTTGGGTTTTTTTTGGTTATCGCTGAAATAAAGAAGACTGTTTGTCATCATTGGTACACTTCTCAAAACGTATTGAATTTGCTGGTAATCCTTTCTGAATCATCCACATACAACGTACAGAAAACGTCAATGGGATACGCGCATGTGATAAATAACGCCATTAACGACATTCACAAAAAGATGCCTCTTCTTAATAAACTGCTCTTAACCTGGGCATACGAGTATGCTTCAGTAAGGGGTGCACGGTAATAAGATGACAGGAAACAATGGGGTGGTTATTGTGATTGCTACAGTTATGGACAATAAAGATTTAACGAAAACCGATCACTTATTCCAAAGAATGGGCGCATGCCAAAGAAAGGATGAAGACTAAGGATGAAGGAACTTAGCAGGTCCAATAGAAGACGATGGGTCAACAAGGTCAATTCATCTTTCGTATCATATAAAGATCTGTATAGATTATTCATGCTACAGAACTTGAGAATACCTAAAGTTATCGCCTTCTTAATATCTGAAAGCTTTTTCGGCAACACTCGTCATTGATGCATGTTGTGCTAAATTGAAAAAAACTGGCTTATAATGACTTCGGATATGAAGTGAACAAAGAATTCTGCATTTAAATGGTGGCAATGAAATACTATGAAGCATATAAATATCAGTGTAACATCTCTTAAAGTAAGGAGCTGATGGTCATTCAGCCTCCACAAAGCTAACCCATGTGTCGGAATCCAGCATTTGTAGTTAATCATGCCAATAAACTAGCTTGGTAGAAGCTTGCAGAATAGCAAAAAACTGTTTAAATGTACCTGATAAACGGCGCATCGGACGTCTGCTGAACTGGTATCGTATGCCAAATCATTAACCTAAAAAGAGAATGATGTATTACGAAAGAGATTGGTACTTTGTTGCAATCGTCTATATCAGTGGTTCTCTGAAAGGGCAGTGCAGCCTCCTGAGGACGTTGAAAACAATCCTGGATCCTTCGATCAGGATTTGAATACATAAGTAGTTTAAATTTCTGATTTTTGATGTTGTTTCGTTTGTAAATCAAATACACGTACTTGTAGTTTTGCGTTGTTAACTGGTTTTGATTCAAAGCTCAATAATACCAGGCTTAAGCCGATCGATTGCGTCATATGAAAGCCTGGGAGCGCTGAGAGTGTGTCCCAGGAGCCAGGGGGTTAATTACAACCACTATGTGATAATACTGGAATGACCTACGACGTAAAGGAGTCATACAACAATAGTGTACTCTAATTTTCTCCATATATTTACTGTGTTAGGAAAGAAAATAGTAAATACTGCATAGGAACAAGAAGAAAATTTTAATTTAATTATAGTATTATCAATGCCTCTCATAACAACGGTAATTATTATCATAATACTAACCATGGTTATGTTACGCATATTCACTAGTATCACGAAAGTCATGTCTGTGTCAAATCAAACAAAAGCTATTTTTGGTGTATATTGCTGAAGGTAAGACTCTATAGGTACAAGTAGGCTCTATGATAATAACATTAGTACGCATAATGATGATGGCAATAATAATAATAATAATAATAAAAATATTAATAATAAATAATAATAAATTATGATGGTACATGTCCAAAACCCAACCCCACATCTAAACACGCAAACATTTTACCAGTTTGGAAATCAAGTCTTGAATTGTTGCTGCTGGTATCCATTCCCAAAATAAATTGCAAACTCTGCATATACCAGTTGCCACAGTGGCTCTAACTGCTGGATATGGATCTTCTAGCATTTCCTGAAATAAAATTAATAAACGTAAATAATTACAACGACAATTAACGCCAATAAGAAAAGAGGCAATGGTCATACGTCTGTAAAAAGGAGTTCCTACATTGCTTCTAGGTGAGCAGGGCATTGTTGATCTATGTGATGAACGACATTTGACGGTCCAGAGTTATATGCATTCGGAGAGGTATGTAGGCCGGTGTACATGGTGCATCATTAAAATGTTCTGAAGGAATTCTAACGTAAAGTCTCAAAATCCTAAATGAAGGAACCAACTTTTTACATTGTTAAAAAAGGAGACGTGGAGAAAATGCATTGTATTTTTACTTACAGCAAAAATATCAAATTGCTTTTGCATAATCTCGTCGTTTTCAGCATATGTGCCATTGGGTTCTTGCAAAGGGAACGCGTCAATGAGGACGGATACGGCATTCATGCGCACATTGGCATTGGCAACCTACAGAAAAGAGTAGCAAGATTACAGATAAAATATATTATCTCTCACTATGTTCACTGTGCTGTGTTCACATAATATTATAAAACGCGAGTTCATGTGTTAATATGTGTAGGAGTAGTGATCCCACAGAATGCATCATAGTGATCCCACACACCATGTATTAAGATGACCTTGCAGAAATTATGGAATACTATGACATCATGTAATTATTTTAAGTAACCTTGTATAATATAAAAACTTGTATGTATAAAAATGTAGAATTCTTGTAGAGATGTGTCCTCCAGTCAGACGATTCGGAATAAGACAGATCACCTCGTTTTTAGAGTAAACTTCGTCTTTTTTTTTTCTTGGTCGAGATCCTGTATCTTCACATCCTGACAAACAGAAGCTACACACTACATTAGTACATTTGGTCAGTTGGTGTTACGGTTGAAAGTTCGCTAGCGACAAATTCTCTCTAAATACAGTACAAGTAATCACTGCAGAGGCATTGCAGAGCATTTTAATCCAATAATTCAAAGATGCCGTCAATGAATGCAATGTATACCGCGATGTTCTCAAGAAGAACACAGACATCTTGCGTACACTCTTTCCAAAAGTTATCATTATCCCCTTGGCCCTATGGCTTTTGAGTTTTCAACGTCGATGGAATTCACTTAGTTTGGCATGTGGCTACTAGAAAGTTTCACGCTAAAATGCCATACAGTACCTTACGACAATAACGAAGGACTCTGGCAGAAGAACAGCCTCCATGCACGGCGATGTTTTCTTTTGCTTACCATAGCAACAGCGTTTTACGTTCTTTGGTCTAATTACTCGATGATAATCTCAGAGGTAAACATAATGTCGCTGGGGCTTAAGAAGGCGAGCCAGGAGGTTTCAGATGAAACATGTGAGAATAAAGATCGTAACAAAGACGATGAGAACAAGAAAGAAAACTCTTTATCTGATGAAAGTGACCAGGGAATTATAACACTTATAGATACCGCCAATGTACCTTCAACCCTGTCGGGTTACATTAGTTGTTACGAACCCCAACAGCAGTGGTTTATTTGCTTATTCGAATCCTTATAAACAAAGCTAAAGAATAAGGTGATTCAAAGAGCATTTGAGCACAAGAAATAGGCACCGGGCGTCTACATGTGGCCCTATTTACTAGACTTCAAAATCCAGAAATTTAAATATCCGGATATAAGCACCGCTGTCTTAATGCGTGATGATAGGGTATGCAGTGTAACTAAACAATTCATACTGAGAAGCCCTTTTGTATAAGAACCTTCGCAACTGACATCGGATGGGAAAGTAGTAGTTTAGCAATAACCAATGTCATTACCATGACTTTACCTTAAGTGCTCTCCAAAGAATCGGTTGGTATAGTTTGTAGAGCATTTCATCAACGCCAGGCTCCCTCTTTTTGCTATGGAAGTACCCCAAGACCTAATGAGGAAATTTTAAAGAATTATTTTAAAGCATGGTTGAAAAGGGGATAGCTGGATAATTATTTCTGATAAGGTGATAAATACACCAACAAGAAATAAAGGGGGGAAACCTAATAAGGAAACTACAGTTGGACAATGTTTTATACCCTTCGCAAAGAATAGTTGAGTCTTGTCCACTGCTACCAAAACTCTGGCACTTATATGCAGCAAAAATATTCTGTACCTGCCGCAATTAAAAACCGACCAAAAGAAGTAAATTCTAATTTTCAAAACCCTAACTTAATAAATAAAGGACGACCACTACGGCTTTCCCTAGCGTTACATGGTGTAAAACAGTTAATCAGCTTTCCCTCCTGCAACCCAACTGCCACCTAATCACCGAGGCAGGAAGTACGTTGCTCTATTTTTCATTGAGCTTGATAATTCCTGACCTCGTCTTGTTCTCCTTCTACCTTTATGGCTCTGGTGACTAATGAGGTCTACACTTTTGTAGAAACGAGTATCATGAAGTCTACAATTGGTATCTTATTGATTGTCCATTTTCCCAATGCAGTACCTTCCCTTAACTGAAAAAGTTATTTTGTCGTTCGCGATTCTAATGGAAAGACGTGGTATCCTTTATGTAGCTCAAGAGGTGAACCTTCTGTTGCAAATAAATAGACCAGGATACAGAAAGTTTCAAAAGTACCGTACTCGTAACTTACGTGACAAAAATAAATCAATATTGTCACTGCATTACGATACCGCAATAGTAAGGGTACACTCACATTGTCAGTTTAAGATATTGATACACAACGCCGTCTTCAAAGAGCCTTTACAATATAAAAGTTGATCGGTGGTACAAAACTTGAAAATTGCACTGACCAACGGATTCTTTTTCATAAACGTTTTCGCCAGACACTGGTCACAGCAATCGTCTGCAGTGACGGTAAAACACTTTCATGAAGAATTTTCAGGAAATGAGAAGATCGGAACACGTTGATACGCAAACAACAGCAGACTGACGCATTTTCGGTCATTCTGACACTACAACACCAACCAGACCATACCTTACGAAGTCTTGATGACATGGAATTGCTACCTCCATTTCTTTGTGCGTGAATAGCATGATGCATCAAATCTTGAATAAATTCCTCTATTTTCTGGCAAGAAAACGACTATGTATCATTTAAGGAAGTAACAAAGACTGACAGGAAAGTGACATGAGTTCAAAATCTTTACTGCATCACGGAGTCTATTTCGAGGAGTGGAAGAATATCCTCTTTAGACACTTTTTGTGCAGTGCGTATGAAGATAAATATATGATACAACTGATTTAAAATATGGGCTGAGGTTGAACAGTAAAATAAGACCTTAAAAAGTGATGAAGATTCGACATCATTTAGAACAGTGACTCTTAACAGGGGCGATAGTGCCCCCCAGTGAGCGTTTTGGAATCCCAGGGGGGGGCGTTTTGAAATTACGCCATTTTACCCTCAGTAAAATTCAACCAGATGCGCAGGGATCTCAAGTGGACACTGACACTGTTGCTATTCCAATCAGCTGTAAGCCGGGTTGAATCGGAGAAGCTTCTCGTTCTTGCTTCCTTTTAAAATACTCTGTAAGCTGCGTCAAATAAAATCATTAAAAATGATGGAAAATGACTAAACTGTACATCTTCATTAGAACCAATTTTTCTAGCACCCTAAGCTTAGGATAAAGGAATGTTCTATCTATTGTTCTGTGTGGTACAGACTGTTGCTCTGTTTGGGTTCTTTTCAAGTCTATATGTATGCCCATGCGAAAGAGTCTAACTTGTAATTTCAGTCTAATAAGCAAGACATATAGATCCTTTCAAACATTTATAACACAAGTAAGTTGTCGAATAAAACAAATGCAAAAGTCGCAACACTAAGACCTAAAATCATAACAGATATAGTCAAACGGTTGTAAAGTTGAGAATTAGTACTACGAACAGGTTGTCTCGTTTCATAAGGAAACAAAACTCATGTATGAACCAATTGCCAAATATACCTCTAAATTGGTTTTGCAGATAATCTGGAGACAATTCAGTTCAAACACCACCAATTCTCTCTATATCTGTCTCGATTTTCAGTATTTTTTAAATACATGAAGCAGATGTTACAGTTGTTGGAATGAGTCTTCCAAGGTTCCCGGTTAACATTACCGCATCATTTACGATTGCTGTTGAATTGTCTGTTGCACTCGAGCCTCATTATACTCTATGTACTACTAGCTTTAAGTATTCTGTCAGTACCAGATTCACCCCCACATATACATTCTAGTTTACGAGTTCTACAGGTCTTTCCTGACTTACAGACTAAGTTTGTAGTGACTCAATACCCTAACAATAGACATTCCAAATTTCTCATTCTCGTTGGTAAGGGACCGTAGCTTAGTGAAAAAGCGTCCTGTTGCGCAATGCGGAGACCGTGGGTTCGATTCCCCGTGGTCCCACGATATTTCACCTTCGAGATTTTACAACACCGATGTCTACACTCAGTCACTACAAGTTTAGTCCTTGCCTTTCGACCTCCGTCCTTTTTGTCACCATCTTTTATATAAATACTCTAAATTCCATGTCATCTCAAGCATCTCTTCATCTGATTATCCGCTTACAATCATCGCATAAATATGTGAATTAAATTATATGTGCAATGAAAATCGAATTAAAATGCACTGTAATTAATAAAATAGGGCGTTGCCAAGATCTCAAAAGTAAAGGAAAGATACGATAGGGAAGTACGTTATGAAATAGAGAACTAATGTATAAACGACAGTCAGGAAAGCGAATAAGCAATCCAAATCAAAACATCTTTGATATGCTTGTACGTAGTAAACTGTTACCTCTTTAAGATTGCCACTTTGGCTTTGCCAAGATTTGAAATAAAGTTCTCCGATTGCTTCGAGGTACAGCCTGCGGGAAAGGAAAAAGTTTCATAAGGTATGTAAACGCACTCAGGCACAGGTGCACAAATAAGCTCTATAAGATATTGTGTATTTTTATGAGTATTATGGGCATGCATGGAAGCTGGCTAGCAAGGCAAGTAAAAGAATTTTAAAGGGTATCAAGAGTGTAAAATATTTGGCAATATTTTCGCTAGAAAAGACATTGTGCTTCAACTGCAACCTCATGCTTGAATGACTGGCTACTAGGCTAATTATATAGAAGAGAAAAAAACCCAGTCGGCGTTCCATATTTAATGTATTTGATCATTTTACTAAAACAATCTCTTCACAAAATGCAACACTTACTGTGGTAACTTCGGTAGCTGGTTTTTCACCAATTTATGGATTTCAGTACTGAAATGATAATCAATCCCGAAGAAAAAACTGAGCAACTTCTTTCCCTAATTAAGACGAGAATTCAAGAAAAAGCGGAATGGAAATCAAAAGCTTGAAACAAGGTCACAAAAGTACAGTATTTGATCGTCAAGAAGGGTAAACACATGGGTGTAGATTCCAGGCGTAGTCCCCCCGTCCCCTTCACTTTTCAGGATGGGGGGACTACAGCTTCTTTATCCCCTCACTTTACGGTCCAAAAATGCCAAATTGTCCATGTTTAATCCTTTTATCCACGATCGTTAATTGAACTATGGTATACATTCCTTCCTCACCTAGCAGTGGAACAGGACTGGCGCATTCTACAGTCGTTAATGATTGGGAAGGGCGTGTTTGCACATGCTATTCAAGCAAATTTCTGAATATTGTTTTTACTACCCATAACCACCAAGGACTATCACTTATCTGGTCTGCATCTCCTAAAATGACCTGAAGGTAGTCTGTGCAATCCGAAACAGAACTAGGTTTGTCTTTTTTACTTATTCTGCTCTGCAGCCAGTGACATTGCAGTACTAAATACTGCTCCCCCAAAATTAGGAGGGAGTACACCTACTTATACATCGTTATAGTGAAAAACCCTTAACATGCCTGGGGTGATAAACGTTATGAATAAATTGCTAGGATCTTCTGTAGTAGCCTTACTGGGATTGAATGCAATCAAAATGCATCCAAGAAAACCCAGTCAGACATCATACCTCTGCTGTTTTATAATAAGCTGGATGAAGGAAACACTGTAAAATCAGATTCTTCAATGATTCAGCACTACTATCCTCGTATTCCAATAGCAGAAAAGCTTCCCTTATCTTCCATGCTCTTTTCATGTCATTATCCTGGATTGAAAAAGAGGAAGTAGAGTCAGAAACCTAGAGACATCCGACTACAGATTGACACTTTGAATAGATTAAAACTAGTCAAAGCAGAAGTTGTATTCCCGATATTCTGTGACTGTGGCTAAAAGAATATTTTCTATACTTGATAATATTTGACATGTTGGATATGACACAGCTTTAGAGTCGGTGAAAGAATATTTCAGGCCCTTGGTCTGGCTTCTTGATATCCCATGAGCATGTCTTTGTGTGAGGACATCAAGTTGATATTTTGCTCGCATTAAAACTCCTGAGCTTTACAATAGGCATTTTCTGGACTGCAAATACAAAATCACAGAAAAATGGAACACCAGAAATGGGTAATGACTCGTTTTCAACTGATAATTAGTTAAAGAGTAAGAAACTGAGGAAAGAAGTAACACAATAATTTGAACATCAAATTATGACGTGTCTGCAAATCACCGTAAATACAATAACCACAACATAACAAGCGAAACAAATCATAATCCAAATCTTGATCTTAATTACTACCCACTCTTGTCCTATTCCAAAGCTTAAGAAAAGTAGGAAACATTCGAAAAAGAAAAGTAACGTTGCAAAATACATATTGTCAATCAATTACTATTTTTGTACTTTTTTATCATTCTTTGTCTCATTCTTGCCATCTATACACAAAATCTGGTAAAAAGCTGTGCTAGCTCAAAAGCTATACATCGCATTGAATTGAAATTTCAATCTCCACGGTTCCACTGTGATAATGCAATTCCAAATTCGGTTCTTTTTGTCAAATTTTATGAAATGTTTTTGCAGACATTGGAACAATCGAACTTGGGCTTTACTGCGGTGCAAAATGACCCAAATGAGAGCACGTTCTACACACTCATCACTTGTTTCTGGATATGCTACATCATGACAAAAGAACATTGTCTTTTGGCGTAAAATGAAGGTACATTTCTTCTCAACATTAAAAGAGTCAAAAAAGTCCACAATCTGCGGGAATGAAAGACGTCTGCAAAAAATGCACTTCACCTCAAAACGCTTATCTGCTTTGATAAAAGATATCGTTTAAGTAATTGATAGCAATGGCGATCGGGATTAGACATATCAAGGCAAAAATAGCAAGAACTTTATTCAAACAATGTGGTAGATTTAAACTCGCCTAGATAAGCAATATCAGACTATTTTGTTAAACTGATACAAAAAATACTTTCTATGCATTCTTACAAACGAAACAAAACAATCTTTTACAATATCGGCAAGGCAGTCAACATCTTTGCATTGCTACGGTTTGTTCAAAAGGATAAGTATACAGACTTACTTCGATGTTTAGGATCAGGCTTAAGGCAGCTCAGCAATTTACTAACATCAGGCCTTAAGTTGCTTAAGTGACATTTCAATTTATTACCATGAGAAATGTATCTTTGAGGACAATGGATCTTTAGCCCTGACAGACGACGCTAAGCGTCATCACATTCTCAGCGGTTGCTGAAAGAAACTGGGGCAGCCTCTTGGCAGTTGACCAAGTAGAGGGTCCTGCTAGACGAATAACAAAGGAGTTGGCAATTAAGGCTATCAATAAGATGAATGATGGCACGGCAGGTGGTCCTACTGGCATAGTTGTAGAATTATTGCATGCAGGCAGAGATGCCGACATAGAAAAATACATAGCATTTTTGACCTAGAGAAAGCCTTTGACAGGGTACCTTGAGATGCTGTATGGTTGGCAATGCATAAGCAAGATGTTAATGTATAGCTTGTCAAGGAAGTACAGTCAATGTATCATAACACAAGATCCCTGGTGCAAGTAAACGGTGGATTCAGTGACTAGTTTGAGGTGACCATTGGAGTTCATCAGGGCTCAATGCTGAGCCCCTTGCTTTTAATAATGTTTCTTGAGTTTTGAACTGAATGCCCACGAGAGGTCTTGTATGATGATGACCTTGTAACTATTGCAAGGAGCCTAGAAGAGTAGACGAAGAAACTAACGATTTGGAAGGAGAACAAGGAAGCTGTTATATAACACTGTTTACGATATAATAAATGATCATTCGACATAGTCACTTACGTACGTTGGTATGTTCTTCACTTAACTTGAACATCTTGGTTCTGTATTCCGTACAGACTCATGTTCTGTTACTAGATTGGGGACCCAATTGTTTGTTTTAGCCTTAGAAATAGAAATTTCTTCTTCATCTTCCTCCTCACTCTCCCTTTGAGGGTAATTGACAACAGATGGTGGTTGATGGCATAGCTTCACGTGGATGCTGCTGCGCTTGATTAATTTGCCGCAGTTTGATTGCATTGTTATCTATGATCCGCAACTGGGCAAGGGTCAAAGCGAGTAGAAAACTTGTTCTGACGTTTTCTTGTTGCAAGGACTATGTTACCAACGTTGAAGCTGTCTGGTTTGGCTTTTGTGCATTGATCTATATAAGCTCTTCCATGAAATTTGGTGGTGTGGTCATTTTCTCGTTAATGAGTAGGAGTTGAGGATGCAGATTGGAGTGTAGGTAGCTTGTGTGAATTTTACCATCGAAGAGAAAATTTGGTGTGGTTTTGAGAGATAGAGGCAGAGTAGGGCGGGAATACTAGATTTCCAGTCTATTCCTTCTGCTTTGAGAGTCTTTAAATGCTTTAGGAGTACTTGGTTAAGACGTTCAACTTGACCATTGGCTTTTGGCCAACAGGGGGTGACTGTTAGTTGATTTGTGAATTCAGCTGCGGTAAAACATGAACCGTTATCCGATTTAATCTCTAAAGGAACACCATGTGTGGCAAAGATGATGCCTAACCAGAAGAGAATGCCAAAGAGGGTGATAATCAGTGATGATTACAACTGATTCATCTGTGGGTAACCGTCTGCAGACATCAATGGCCAAGTGAGTCCATGATTGGGCTGGCAAGACTGTTGGCTGTACTGGTTCAGGTGGGTGTGAGCTGTGTCGTATTCTTCTGGGGTTTTTGTGTAACTAGGGTCACGCTTGGGTCGATGGCCAGTTTGACTTCTTTAGCTTGCCTATGCCAGAAAAGGTTGATGTGCCTTAATGATGTTTGTCACAACTGGATTTGGATAATTGGAATCTAAAGAGTTTATTGCCAAGTGAAGGATTCCCAGAGCTGTGGAGGCTAGAAATCCAAGGAGACATCGGCTCTTTGTGTTGCAGACCAAAAATGACGCATGTGCTAGGGAAACACCAACTTTGACGTCAGCTGAGAACTCAGCAGCGATGGCCAGCGGCTGCTCTAAATTGTATGGATAGACTTAAGCCTTTGGCTTGTGAAGCTGCAGATGCGGATGTTGCTGTTGGGGCGACAAAGTTCGGCCTTTATGATCATGTTGTCCAATGATCCACTATAAATGATCACATGCAGGGGGATGTCCTCAACATCCACCTTGGCGATCAGTTGTTTTCTTGACGTTTTGATTGCATATGGACATTCATCGTCACTTTTCTCATAAGGAGATGACATTGATGAGACAACTCCTCAACTTCATTTCATTTATCTTGTTTTCGGTGAGACTGTTTGTTGTTTGGAGGTGACAAAGGCAATATGTGGCAAAATGACCTACCTTTCCACAGGAATCTTATTCCATATGTTAGTCCAAATGCTGCACATTTGGTTTTATCTCCTTTATGAGGGTAATTCTTCTGCAGCTTCTGAATTCAGTGGAGCTGCCTGCTTTGGGAATGTTCCTTGTGCTATCGGATTGTTTTGGTGGATTTGTGAGACGGCTGATTGGATTACTATTGCTTCCTGAGTTTGTTGCTGACTGCATTTTTTGAATCCCAATCAGAGATGTCCAATGTGTTAGCAAAGCTTAACAAGTCGGTTACCTTCAATGCTTCAATGCTTTTGTGGAAAACTTGTGTTTTAATTTCTGCATACATATTGCGGAATAAGCAAAGTAAAGATTTTTCAAGTAGTTTTCTGTGTAAGGCATTGATGCTGATTCCAGCTTTAGTCGGCAAAATTCGAAGATTGCCATGTCACGGTTTTGTTTTAGAGTAACTTTATGAGTCAGTGTAGTGACTACTGCAGTGCAATCCCCTCTGGTGTCAGCCAAGGCATCAAAGATACCATTAGTTTGAATTGCCATCAATTTTCGATTTTTTTTTATGTATAAACTACTTTATGAGAGTTCAAATTCCCAAAATCGTCACCAGTGCTACATCACACTGTTTACAATCTAATTACAAGCTATTTCCAATTAAAAGAACATATAAATCTGAATACTTTATTACACACGCACTTGTTAATCTTACCAAATCCTAGGAACCTAAGAATTCTATCAATTGGTGTGAGATGGTTAAGTTACGCTTGTCGAACGGAAGTTGCCAACGTACTCGTAACCTCTCACGAAAAGGACTAGGACTGAGTCGAAACAGTTATTTCGTTCAATTTCATCATCACTACAACGTTATTCCCATGATTAGTCTTCAACTTTAATCATCACACGTATTGCAAGATCATACTGCATTTGTTTTCATACTGTGCACGATAGTCATCAGTACAATGCGGAGGGAAAGTGATGACGTCACAAATCAAAAGTTTTGGAAATAGTAATATCTGACTCCAGTTATCGGAACACAAACCTGGAATAGGCTGTTTCCCAAAATACCAGTGCTGTAGTGTACATAGTGTTTTAACTAGAGGCTATTGAATCTCAAAAATCTCCGGTCAAGACTCTGTTAATATTCCTTGGATCCTCAAGTTAGGATCCAGCATCAAATAACAAGGTTTTGTTAGGGAGATCTAAAACTTTGAAAGCTAATATCTAGGTGTTGGGAATGAGCAACTCTCTCAATTTTGGCCATTGACGTTCTTTCTAATAGGGCAACATGAAAATTGAGTATTTTTTCCATAATTCAAAGATTTTTAAAATAGTGACGTCACACATTCCTTCCACATTACAATGTGCGGAATAAAAATAATTCATATCTTGTATTTTTCATGAATTTTATTCGCACTATCAAATTTGAGGCATGAAAATTTGACTTATTTAAAATATTAACCAGTAAATATAATTTGAAATTAGCTAGAGTTCCCGACAATCTGCTAGATCTGGTGGGCAACACCCTCGTCAATGTTGACTTAGCAGCATCATGTTTAGGGTTAGAACGATTCTTTGTTATCAACAAGTTGTTAAAAGTCGTATTGAATAAAAGGAAACTAAAAATTAGTATAATAACTAGCAAAAAGAAAGTAAGTTTGGCAATTTTTTCAAGACGAGAAAGATGTGAGGTAATAACACTGACTCGTCACCGTTCGCACTTCATTATACCTCATAAAGTGATTTTGTAAGATGCAAAGTATATAACACAACATGAAAATATACAGACATGCTTTTACTTACTATCAGACGATGAGTATTCTAGCGGCAAAGTTTCTCTAAAGTCTATGGAGCTTGCCCTTCCTGGAAAATGCAAAAGATAACACTATTAATTATTTTATTACAAAGAATGTACTCACGGAACCAAAGACCTTGTATAAACGTGCTGCTGTTTACAGAACAAATATTATTTCTGATCGAGCACAATAGGCACGGAAAATCTATTTTTATTTTTTTTTAAAATAATAAAAAATTGGAAAAATAAAAAATAAAATATAAAAAAAGATAAAAAATAAAAAAGCAAAATACAAAAATACAAATAATAAAAGGATAAAATGATAAAAAATATAAATATAAAAAATACTAAAATAAGAAATAAAGAAACAAAATAAATAAATATCTCAAAATGTTTTGTGATGTGAGAGATAAGTACATTGACCCGTATAATTGTAGTATCAATCATCACTGAACATTTAAAAACCTTACGAAAATCTCATGTAGACTGTAGAAACTGATTTAGAAAGAGTTTTCCGGATAACATCCTCTGAAGAAAAGGAGGTTTATAGGAGAGATGAGGTTTTACAAAACCTCAAATATAGGATATTTTTAGGGAAAAAAAATGATTCAAATGCGATTCCTTGCTTTTGTTGCCGTGTTAAAGCTCAGGTAAGAGTTTCATGTTGCACAGACTACACAAATACCTCCAACTACTGAAACAGAACTGCTAACCTTTCATAAGATTGGTATTTAATCAACGGCATACACCGCATATTTTCTACTAAGAGCAAAAGGGGCTTATTCAACTGGTTAACTTTGAGGGGTGGTGCTTGTGAGAGGGCGGTACTTAGTTTCAAAGTGACGAATGACTTTAACAAAGATGTCTTCAAAAATTCAATATTGAATCCTCCAATATGTTTTGCATAGAAATTTATATCATTGTATCACCACAGCTTCATTTAATTGCTTTTGCAAGAGAATTACTGGTTGAAAGAGATCTTTCATAGACTAAATGAATAGCCTAAAATAACAACCCAAGAATTAGGCGCTAAATTCAACAATAGGATATTTGACTAACCTTAGTCCAATAGCCAAGTTGTTACGTATATACTAGTCCCAAAGACAACAGTTGACTCGCATTTTGAATAGATACTGTATCGGTCGCATTGATGTTACTAGAGTTTAGTCGCCATGTTTTGAAATTCGAACGCCTTTACTTTAAACATTTTGTACACTACAGGTTTGGCATTTTTGGAAGTAGCCTATTCGAGGGTTGCCTTTAGATACCTGGATACAAATCTTACAATTTCCCAACTTTTGATTTGTGAAGTCACCACTTTTTCTCCGCATGCGTAGACCCTGCAATATATATATATATATATATATCTGTATGTCATTATGTCTATATATCGTTCTGACACATCATGTTAAGAGAGACTTTCGTGATCCTTTGATGGCAAAGCATTTCTAAGCACGAGAAGATAGCTCCAAAGAGAAAAAAATGGCCTGACCATGGCAGAAATAGCTGTCAAAAGGTAGCTTTTAAAAGGATTCGATTGAGATCTACTCCTTCATCATAAGAGAAAGAATAGTTATTGGAAAACGTTGAGAGATGATTTGATCTATTTGAAAACTGAGTTCACTCCAATTTGTAGTTACTCGTTGTGGTGACTTTTAAAAATACGTTATCAGACGACTGATATTTATATTCTCTTCAGTAACCTATTTTCTTGGTTACACTAGTGATCCATTCCCACTCGGATATAGTTAGCATATCAAATTTTAAGGTACCGAAATTAAAAGCCCTGTCAGTGAACACTTTTTCGTATCTGTTGTTCTATTTTAGATGAAAACACCTCCTCAAACGCCATGAATAAAAATTAACTACTTCAGTGCATAAATGGGTCGCAATAGCGGCATCACAGCGTTGCTTCCTTTTCTATTGTCCCCTTGCCTATTGCCGAGCATATATACTCTCATCTCCCAAATAGACGGGGACGTGGGAATAAGAGGGGAGGTTGGCATATCATGTAAAAATTAATAAGCG
>JAAAKL020008274.1:0-16093 GCA_010016065.2 Carybdea cf. marsupialis auct. non (Linnaeus, 1758)
CACCTCCCTCTGGCTCTTATATTACATGTATTTGGTCATGGTTACACTGTACAGTCAACTCTCGATATCGAAAACTTGCATTGGGGCTGGTAAGAAAGTTCCGAGATATTTGTATTCGAGATATTTGGAGTTGAGTATGAATACGTAATGTTCAATTGAATAAAGAATTTGTGGGCAATATTTTGTCTTCGGCATAATTCTTCGAACTATACAAGCCTTTTTTGTATTGGAAATGAGGCTACGAAGTAAAAAGGTCTAAGATACTAAATGCTTTGCAACGTTTCAACTCTATGATCATAGCCAGTACGCCAAAAACTTCTGAAACACGCTGTTGCTACGTCTGTATTCTGTATGAGACAACTTAATGTTTAGTCACGTAAGAAGTCTGAAATATTCGGTAGTTTTTAGCACATTATGATCTTGACAGGCTGTTCACCATTTTTTGAGGAAATACGTGATAATTTAAAGATGGCAATTGTAGACACATTTGCAGCCAGGAGGGACACAGAAGATTAAAAATCCTGTTGCAAGTATAGGGAAAATCTTAAGTAATAAAATACTTAAACTAAAGAATGGCTTTTGTATCGGAATAAAGCCTGAAAAGAAGATTGGTACATGATCCCCTCTTCATAGCCTTTTTGAAAACGGGCTACCTCTAGCTACCTTTCACTGTGAAAGTGATAGATCTAGGTGTACGGGACCAAAAGTTAACACTTTTTAAGACTGAAATATACACGTAGCAATTTATTGTATCAATTCCCTACTGATTCGATCACATGCATTGTGTCAATGAAAATAGCGAATGAAACGTAGTGAACCGACACGTGTGATAAATTCCTGTCGTTTTCAGAAATAAAGCTATTTTGAAATGACGTCACTGTCACGTAAGTGTAAAAATGAGCAGATTCAAGGCTTTTTGCAAATAATTACGTGATAATTTGTGATTCGCAGACAACTGATCAGTCAAACATGGGATGGTGTAGCTCAGGGCGCTTAGCCACCACGAAAACTACATAAAAACATATTGAACCGATAATGAGACGACAAAACAGATTGTATCTTTTAGCCTTTAGATCAATCCGGCCATGGTTGTGTAGCAACGAAGAGCTCGATACAAAATTTCCGTAGAGTATATTAGACATTTATATAGAGTTATCACCATCTTTTAATGAATTTCATGGATACAGAAAATACTTTATTACTTAATCCATAAAAGTCTTGATCAGATCATAACGTTTAAAAAAGCTTAAGAAAGACGGTGATGCACATCGTGTTGCCACTATTTATTATAGGCCTTTCCGGTCGAATCAGCGTTTCTGCTTTAGTCATGTATTGGAAGAACATAATCAGTACATCGTTAAGAATGGGCCAGAAATACATGGAAACCGTCTTCCAATGTGTAGCAATCTTAGGCAATAATTAAATCTAGAATTGTCACGGTAATATTTCGAAAAGAGGAATTTTTTT
This sequence comes from Carybdea cf. marsupialis auct. non (Linnaeus, 1758), assembly GCA_010016065.2. NCBI lineage: Eukaryota > Metazoa > Cnidaria > Cubozoa > Carybdeida > Carybdeidae > Carybdea > Carybdea cf. marsupialis auct. non (Linnaeus, 1758). The sequence goes on from JAAAKL020008274.1 coordinate 1,468, forward strand.
TTGCTTGGCATAAGGGATATGGCCAAGATAGATTCCGTGAGGCGTTCAACTTAATCCGGGTTTCAATTTATTCAATTTATTTCTTGCTGGATAACAGTGACTTTGTAATCAAACTTTTTATTATCAGTTTTATATATATATATATGTAACAATGTAAGTGTTTTATTGTGTCCTTTTAATTACTAACACAAACTCTTGTCTTGGATGATTGTAGGGATACCAGAGCACTTCTCCTTGTTAACAGTGACCTTCACTATTCGTCGAAGTTTTGGATACTACATGTTTCACTTGTATATCCCAAGCTCGATCCTAGTCATTCTGACCTGGGCTACTTTCTGGATACCACCGGACGCTGTACCAGCAAGAGTTACGCTCGTGGTCACCAATTTCCTTTCCACCCTCGTCCTCTTGCAAACGTCCAGCAGTCAGTTGACTCGAATTGACTACAGAACATCAATGGAGTTCTTCCTGTCAATCAATATAACTTTCGTCCTCGCTGCTATGATTGAATACTGCCTCGTTCTCAATTACGGTAAATGTAAAGGAAAGAAACCAAAGGTATGCTAATACGACAGTATATGCGATAGTTTTACGGGTATAAAGTTAGTTTTAAAGAATGTTTAAAAAGGTATATATTATTTTTTTCCTTAAAGCATATATATGTATGTTTTTTCCACGGAGGGGATACACGTAGTCTACGGGCGGTGATGAGCAGCTTCACGAGGTCTTATGAAGTTTCTTACCTCCTTTCCCCATTATAGCAGTGCCGGATGATGCTACCAATATGACGCTTTGAGCTGGGATACCTCAATTAGCCACAAAACAAGATATCATAGTACTAATTAGACAACATGCAGAAACGCCATGCCAAAAGTTTACATTGCTTCCAAAATCATAGAGAAGAGAGTATTTGAAATGATGAAATTTGGAAAATGTAAAAACATGCTAAAAAACTAAAAATTTCACCAAAGGAGTTTCAGACAATTTCAAACAATATTCTGCTGACAAGCAGCAAAAGAACAGGATAGGAAACAACAAATACCTTAAGTAAGAAAGACATAAATTATTTGATGTAGAATATATCAGAAATTGCTCACAGTTTTATACATATTTTATCAGTAGTGAATAAATTATCAAGTTGATCTGATGATTTAACTACTTTGCGTTCTTCAATAATGGCTATGAATAAGCAAAATACGTTTGATGAGAAGCAACCATTTAGTCTATTAATTAAAAGTATCAGATCATCAATAGATTAAAGAAAAATTCCAGAGACTATCGGAGATGTATTGCTATAACTTTCACTTTGAATGTGTAATATGCATTGCAGATTTCTTTACAAATGCGAAGGCGCATGCATTTTGCTGTCATTTTTTTACGATTTGCAATGAATATCATTTTCAAACTAAAAAATCTCGACAAAAATGGAGCTGTGGGACTTATTTGGGCTCCATAAGCACATAATACCGACGCGCGCAGGTTTAAATAACAGTGCAAATTTGTGTTACCACATGGAAAAGCACTAATTTCTATCCTAGTTTTGCTACCCCTTACTATAGGATATGTCAACATTTGATATTATCAGAAGAAAACGATAAACCTGATGATAGAAAAACGTAGATTCTACAGGTGATAGGAAAGACATCTCTACGTTAATCTGCGGCTTTCGGTCTGATTTTCTGACCTAAACATTCCGCAACAGGATAACCAAAGGTATATTAATATTTTATGTCCCAAAACAACTCATAATCTGCAATCATCACTGGGGATTTGTAAACTAATTGGATAAGTGGCTGCTCTTGTTGCAGTTCACATTAAGTGAGTTTTATAATTGAAGCTGAAAACAATTTAATCAAATTTTGTCGTAAAATTCTGCAAGGTCATTCAGAAAATAAGTTAAGTGGATTTTGAAGTGCTATGTTAATCAGTCATGTAACTCAGTTTACAGAGCGACTCACCTACATTTATTTGTTTATCTTAAAAATAGCATAATAGGATCTCACTCGTGGCTTGCGATAGATTACTATCTGCTTTCTTTTACCATGGCATTCTGTTAATGTCTTCTCAAGATAGTAGAACTTAAAATGGTTAACATAAAAACGCCAAACTAAAGCAATGAAATCAATATCAAAATTTTAAGGCAAATATTTACGTAAAATATAACAATCTAGAAATTATTAAGAACTACAGAACTTTGTTTGAGAAAATCTTTAAGGACAAATGGGTTAATTTAACTTACTCTAGGTTTAGTTAGTCCTGATTTTCATATCGTCTTTGTTTCTACCTTTTTACTCACCCATCTCCCTTTGTAACATTTTACTATAAATACATCTTCTTGTTTGCTTTTGTTGCCCTTGTTATCCTTCATTCTTCGCTCCGATTGATGACCCTTTTCTATTCCTGCTCTGGTTCCCATGCTTTCCTTTTAATGGTTGCTAAATTTTTACCTGTATTCTTTTCTTATGCATTTTTATTGCCTCCCTTCTCCTTGCTTTCACAAATCTGTAAATTTACAACCATCGAAATATCTCTCATTCCTCTTCTTGTATTTTTAAAGAGCTCTCAAAGGTTTATATATTGCGTCTGCAGCTTCGAGTGCAGAGGATTCTAGGATACTAATTGATAAAACCCACTTTCCTGTTTTATCAATTAGTAAACTGAGCCATCAAGCTGGCCTCTAACCCAGCGGGTCATCCTTCCGGGGTCGGCAAAATGGGAACCAGTTCATAGTGGGGTCAAATTGGGGAAGAGGAGTGGTGCCCCTCCCAGACGTCGGGCAGAAGCCATTCGGGTTCCCCTCGACTGCGGTCGAACAATTTAAATTTGATTTTGTCTGTTGTTATAGAGACGATACGCTGATATCAATTTATCTGTCTCTCAATTTATATTCGGATACGTTGAAAATAAGCAATAGTTCCTGTTTGTTGCAGGTATCGAGGCCTTTACTTCTATTTCATTTTTATTTTCAGAGACGAGAAGTCGTAAAGAGAACCGGTGCCTCTAAGCCACTCTTAAACAAAAGCGAGAGGAAACAAGCCGAGAATGGTTTCCATCTTCAAAACTCCTTTAAAAGAGCTAGTGTTTCAACGATGTGGTCCAACGAAAATGGCCATCCTTTCTCAAAAGTAGTACATCTATTACAGCCAGGAGAAGACGTTGACGACGACGATAACAAGAAGTGCAAAGGCCGATATACACGTCAAGTTCATGTGATAGATAGATACTCAAGAATTCTTTTTCCATTAACTTATACGATATCTCTCACAATCTACTTCTGTTATTATTTCCTACACACTCCAACAGAGGATCCAACGTTTTAAGACGTACAATTGATACAGATTTCGGCGATCTCCAAGATTTGTCTGCATCGAGATACACATTGTTCTATTTCTCCCACATTGTAACATTAAAAATCAGTACAATGGTATTCTGCCCAAATCAGAGACATATGATAGATATATGCTAGAGTTTGTTATGGTCGGAAACTCCAGGAAGAACTTGGGCCACTACTTCTTGATTAAACTGATAAAAACATATATTTTGATACGTTTTGACATTTTTGAAGTTACCCAATAGTGAGGAATCAAAATTATTCAGTGGTCCGAAGGACTTTAAAGTGTCCTTCTGCATCCACGTATGATATTTGAATGGCAATCTCTAACTGCGCTATACAGTTTTGAAAAGTTTTCTTGGTAAAAAAGTATTCCTTTTTTTCATTATCGATCTGTCTCAGATTGTTTACAACTGGAGTACACTTGACAGTAAGGAACGTTTTGTGGGAAGGGACGTAAAATTTGAAAACAACTTTAGAAGATAGAGGCTGTCAGGGAGAGTGCCAAAACGTATCTGATACATGATATAAGGGAAGTGGGAGACAGAAATTTTAAGAGCAAAATACTACTTTGCTAGAGGCCTGCGTAAAACTCTGCTAAAAGCAACAAACAAAATCTCGACATGATTTTTCACTTCGGTACACGTACATAGGCTTAACAATCAAGGCTGGAGGAACTGAGTTTGAATAAAGATCCAGATTATTTTAGATGGTAAAAATAGCACCAGTTAAATTTTACTAAGGCCACTTCTTTAGAATTCATAGTTCACAAGCAGTCTTGCTGCTCAAAGTCGTTGCGAACATTGTATCAGTATAACAACACTCCTCAGTATCGATAAGTGTGAAAGGTAGCTACGTCTTATTTGGAATGTGAAAATATCACCAATCCATTGCTTTCTCTTGAATAACTTCTAGAGCCAAAAGCCTCTTGATTTTGGTTCATATAGTAAACTTTTGAATACGAATTAAAGGAGCTGAGACACTACAATGACGTTGCTCATTTGATGGCTTGAACGTTAAGAAAATTCTTCTTCTATTGTAAATGCGTTCCTTTAATAAGAAATCTGGTAAATATCTTTCAAGAACGAGGACCTTGGGCCCTTCATCGTTTAATAACTGCGTTTTAGTACATAGGATTTCAGAAGAACAGCAAACATTATGAGGGCTAATAGTATACCCAACTGTAACCACATAAATACCACTTGGTTCTTGTGGAATGTTTAGTACGTATACACTTTCATACAGGATAAATGCCTTTTCTAACTACCCAGCCAGTACATTGGATTATATTTCCATGCCATCAAGGTTACTAAATGCTGCTGTTTTGCAAAGATGACCTAGTTCCTTGCGCTAATACCTGCTTTCAACCCATTATCACATTACTAATGTTTATTGATTTCACACATCTCCTTAATGAGATATGCTTTATATTTGCTCATCGTGCATCATCTGGCTGTTGATTAGCTATTAGAAACATGGTTATCAATAAATATGAAATTATGGCAGACTACTGGCCATGGATGTGCTTCCTCTCAGTCGTTTCATTCCAGCGTAGATCAAGGACGATTTGATCATCACTGAAGACATGATGGACCACAGAAATTAGAGTTTTTATGTGCTCATGTTATATGCTTCTAGAATATACGTTATAATTTCGTCACTTCTTGTGGAAGACATAACAGCTAGAAACACACACACCTATATATACGTATTATGAATATATATATAGACATATATGTATATATATGTATCATAATTGGAAGCAGCAGTGATCGATTAACCTACAACAGGGAAAAGGAATAATACAGAATTAACCTTAGAATATTCAAGTTCCTGATATCCTTTGAACTTCATTGTATGACAGAAAGTATTACAACTTTTTCGGTACCTGTTTCGGACTACGGACAATCTTCTTATCAGTGCTTGATGTAACGTGTTCGTAGCAAATTGTAAATATTGTACTTTGGGTCATAATGGTTAGGGTATGTTGGTGTTTAGGGGAGGGGGTGCTGTCCTATTTGTTGAAAGGTGATTCTATATATAACTAATCCTCCTTCATTACAACTAGTAGACGACCAAACAAGTCTTTGGCAGGGAAATAATCTGTATTTGTGTAGAATATAAGCAAGAATAAATAATCTTTAAGTGCTCGAGTAATAAAAGAAAATTTTTAACAAATGGAGCCTTAGAGGAGGAAAAGGCAGATGGCAATTCTTAGAGAATTACTGTTGAAATGTATTACTGTAGGCTTGTTGTATTGTGGCTTGCATTATGTTATTCTTTCTTTGTAGCAACCCTATACAGATGAGATAGCAGATATAGCATCTGATGTAGATGAAGATAGTACTGACCCTGCAAAAAAGTGCCTGTTACTTGTGTATTCCTCATAATTCTGTCTGTTACACTCTAACAGCACGTTCACATGGAATCGTAGTCAGGTGAGCCTGATCTCGTTTTCTCAAAGTGTTGATACGGGATCCATATTGGTTGGCATTTATATGAGACTAGATCCAGCAACTAAATCAAATATACAAAATATGTTGCTTTTTTGTCATACGAGCCGCATTGAAATAAAATAATAAAAATCACAACCCTTATAAGGCGTTGTTGACCGTATTGAAAATAAGATAGATAGTGAATTACCTCGTAGTGGTAGTTTCATACGTGTCATTTTTGATCCACGCTTTCCTTCTGCTCTGATCCTAAGTGTCTGCACTAACCCCACTTGGGATATGATGCAAGCATTATTAGTGCAAACTCAAAGCTGGCTTGTTAATCGTTTGCTTCCCGTCCATTTGAATACGTGCCCATGTAAATAGGGCTTATGTTATAACTAAAGTACCAGTTTCGGTCATCAAAACAGCTAAATTTGTACCCAGGAATAAAATGCGTAGGCCCTCTCAAAAACCTTCAATTTAGGAAATATTGCATCTGACACTCTCTGATCTTCTTTCCACGACATCAACACTCTACAAGTATCATGGTACAAATCACTTTTCAGGAAATCAAACTTGCATAAGTCAGATATAAGTGAGTAGATAACTTATTATATTTAAAAAAACCTCGATGTATCTACACATCATGGCATGTATATTGCAATTATCTTTGTAAAGATCTGTAGCTTCTCTGTAATTCCAATTTACCATCATTACATCTTTCTTGTGATACTTCACAAGGCAAAGGTAAGTCAACATAAGTGTGTGGCGAAATCATTTCATTATTTTTCAAATGAGTTCACTTACAGTTAGCATTGATAAACACAGCAAGACCAAAGATGTTGTACATCAGCATCAGTATATTGTATGTCAGCATCAGTATATATTCAACTTATTTTACCATTGGAGTGCACCGATCCCCTAACTTTGTTATTTTTTCAATGACTCGCAATCTCTGAAAAATTTGGAACAGATACCAAATTTTATGGGACAATTCTTTCAGAAAAATTAGCTGATTAAGAACAAAAAGGCTTCACATCTACAGAACAATTTAATGAGGATGAAGCTTTTCAGTGTAGATCTCATATAAGGAGCTATTGCAAATGGTCTTGAGCTTCAGTTTTATTATTAGTCAGTGTCACTATTGTCTCACATTCATGAGTGGTAGCACAAAGGATCAGCACTATAAACTATATCTGCGATATTTGAATTCCAAATTTAGCGGGCCTTATTTTGCAACTTCATTATTAACAGAATCAACAACAGCTCTTAATTAACGTTCTTTTCGGTTGGAAGATAAAGACTAACATTGAGTACAGAAAAGGTTGTTGAATTCTGTTGATTCGGAAGGTAAGAAGGAATCCTTTTGCAAGGAATCGAAATGTAACATTTCAGGACCTAAACGACATCCAGAAGAGTGTTAAACTCTGTATTTCTCTTTACGGTCCAAGTGCTTTACGGAATTCATTTTGAGGACCACTGATAAAGTGGTACTCCAAGAATAAATAAAGAAAAAGCAACGATTCTCCAAAGAGAGACTGAAAACAAACTTCAATTTTCAACTTTTCTCTCAGATCTAAATCTTTCCTTTTATAGAAATATTAACCCAATCGAAGCCTAGTGAGGTCAAGGCTGCATTAATACAACACTTAACCAGATGTTGCAGTCTAAAATGTCTTGTTGTTGATGTATGTATATTTGGCAGTCACCTTGATGCGTCTTGATCTTACCAAACCAATATTTGTGTGCCTTTAATACCTAGGACCACTCCGTTTCATAGCAAAACACTATTTTAGAATTGTTTTCCAGATTTTTTGTATTTTCGATTCCTGTGTAGTCTAAAATCAGAAGGGTTCTCTCCCAGATGAGAAAAGATATATAGATAAAAGCAAATTAAATTGATTTCTGATGTAACCACATTTCATAGAGCGTTAATCATTGGATGACTAAAAGATGTTAATTATGATGATCTTCCTTATACAATTTTTATTGTACAAAAGTTAGTAGTTGACGACAGTTATTGGAAAATATAGAGGCTCGAAGTATACTTACACCTAGAATTTTTTAACTTTATGAAGATGGTTGATAATTGAAGGTTGAGATATATTATCTTGGTATAAGTCTGGCTTTAACTTTATGTGGAACTCAAGAACATGTGTTGATTGTGGATTGTGGATAAATTGTAAGACAATTATTTAGATCTTTTGTTATATGTATCATATTAAAGTTCACTACGAGAGTCAGAGCTAAGATAAACAAAAAGAAAATAACAGTGAATTACTAATATCTATAGTTCGATAGCGCATCTCACAAGATGGCTATCCTATTTTTCAGTATATCTCACGTCACTGCGCAATTTAAGAAACGTCTGTACAGAGGACAACCGCGGCGCAAACCCGGTAACTGTAAAACATTCGTTAGAATTTGTTCATTGTGTACTGATGTACTTAAAGTACTAGTCAACTTTCATAACCTGCAAAGCATCTTTGTATTGGGAGAATCCAATAGCAAGATATATGAATTTGCTGAAATTGTAATCAATTTTATGTGATTTAAAATTGGTCAACCTTCATGTAAAAGTCAACGATCAAGGGAATATCCTATTTGGTGTCAGGGTAAAATATAACATGGCAAATTGATTGCAAAAAAGTGAACTCTTACTAAAAATAAAAATTTGTAGTATGGCGCAGATATATCATTCGAATGGACGGGCTCTAACAGTACTTTCTCCCAGTTTATTGTATTTTACAACCTCAAGCCACAAAAGCACTTAGCAAAAATGTCCATTCAACCATATTTTAAAAAATTCGGGATTGACCAACACTATACAGGGATGGTTAACAACGTGGCCTTTAAGCTTTAAGAACAGAAAACTACATAAAAAGGTCCCACAAAAAGAAGAAGAAAATCAAAAGTAAAGTTATGTCAGTGCTAATGATGTGGTCATAAGCACGAACCCTACAAATTGTAGTTGGTGGGCGTCAAAGGCTCTCCTCTTGCTACTTCTTTAGGCTTTTTGCGACGGTTCGGAAAGTCCATGACGATTGCCAAAATGTATTAGACGTCAGAGGGAGACATGTTCTAAACTTTAATGTACCTTACTATTATGATTTACCTTGAATGAATTGTAATCCGTCATTAACAGTCTGGTGTTTAGTATGAAGTCATTAAACATCTGAAAATTACAATCGCGTTTTTACAGATCATTTATACATCTACATATCCAGAGAAACAAGTTATTTATCTATCAAAATACACCAAATTTATGATTTTTCAAGATGGCTGAGTTCAGGTTTATCTTAGACGATGAATTTGTGTCGAGTCATATGGAATTCAACAGAGAGATCTATTACAATTCTGACTTCTAGAGACAAGTGTTGGATTTGTGACGAATTTATGATGCTTTTTCTAGATATACTAATCGAGTGTAAGTAGCGTTCGAAGAAGGACTTGTCTTAAACATGTGTTGAGTTTATAGTGAAGTATATGCTTGGAGAGAGATATAGCATGACATCCCGTCGACGGTGATTGTTGCGATAATATACAAAAGCATGTTGCTTTCGTTGCCAGTGTTATTGCATAAGGATCATAATAAAGAAAGATCAGCACAAACTTTACGGATAAGTTTTTCGGAGAAAACTGCTATTCTCCTCTTCAGTAGACTGATGAGCAATAAAGCTACTTTGTGCAACAGCATCGTTTATCTTCAACAGTCTCTTTCAACAAATGACACATGAACACACATTTTGGGGAAACGTAAATCATTCCATTCGATATGTCCGATCGTTGATTGGAATTACAACAATTTGGTCGTCCATGTAAGCAAGAGACGTCAAGGAAACAAAATTGTTTTTTGCAACGGGTTGGAAGTCTAGCAACTATTTTGACGTGCATGTAGTCCAAGCACAAATTCTTAACTAATTTGTCATAAATCCGTCGTGTTGAGACAACTGTTTAATTTGTGTTAACGGAAAACGTTAAGGTAAACCTAACTAATGTAATCTAAGCAAAGTTTAATTTGCTTTATATAAGATTTGCAGTTGATTTGTGTTGAATTTGAATACGACTGTTCATGGGGTTAGTGTAATTCTTTTGATCATCGTAGTTGGCAGGTGCCAAAAATTTCTGTTACAAATTGTTTGGGAGCAAAAATTTGGAAAACATCCCATAACATACTGATACCTAAAATTCTTAAATCTGCCATTTTGAACTGCCATTTTTGGCGGGGATAGTAAGTGAGGATCTGAAGATTTAAATTTTGCCCACCTGCCCTTATGTTAAAACACGCGAAAAAGTCAGAAAGTTTCAGAGCTATAATATATTACCCCACAGGATGTGAAACAGAACAAACGTCTTTTTGGGGGTGGATGTGGGCTCTTCAAGAGCTCCTTCTTCCATGCAGAATTTGGTTAATGGATAGTGAATACTTGGCTTTAATAATAAGTCTCAACTCAGAGAAATCGTGCAATAAATCTCTGTTGCCGGAGGAAAATCAACTTACTAAGGGTTCTATAAAAGTGAGCATTTCCACACAGTGGTAAATATTACAGAATATGGAGTATTTGCCACCTTGAAGTACGATGTTTAGCTATACACAACTTTAACAAAAATGATCTAGTATTAATCTATGCACATCTAGTATTGTGTATAGGCAATTTGATCGCCTTTCAAGATTACGAATGGCAATTGCACACGATAACTAAATGTGGTGCGCGAGAAAGCAAAAGATTAAATTGGCTTTAACACACATGCCAAGACACAAGATTGTTCTAAAACGCGCACGTACAACTTATTGCTATTATTAAAAAATTGGATTTAAAGTATAAAGACCTGTTGTTAATATATTCCTATTCTCCTCTGTGAAGTCGAATCAGAAATTAAGGGGATGGGAGAAGATACGTTTGGAAAGTAATAAAAGAGGAGATTTAAACGCTTTCCATGACCGCAGACATATCTATTTGGCCTTCAAGTTTATATGAACCTCAAATTGCGTTGCAAAGTGTTGCGTTCCCAAGTAACAGATTGGGGAAAGGCCTTCCAATTTAAAAGCTGGCTGCAAGTACAATGAACAGGACTAAATGTTAATGTTTGCATGGCAGATTTCCACCCTTTACATGGAGATTGTACATTTCCTATTGATGGTTAAATAACAAATGGTGCTTTGTAAATCTAATACAGACCATCGACGTATAGTCACAGGAATTAGGAGGAACCCAAACTGAGGCCAGGAATGTTCGTCCAGCAATAGCTAATAAAGAAAGCTCAAAATGAAGTCATTCAAGGATTGACGGATATGACACCGTCTAGAATAGGCACCTTAAATGTCAGAATCAAAAGAGATAAAAATGAAAAACCTCTGGCAGTTAGCAGTGTGCGTGGAGAGATTATCAGTGTCCAGAAACAACAACATCATCAACAACAACAACATCAAATAATACATAGTGAAGACATACAAACTGTTTTTAGGGGATAAAACATTATGAACAAAGTAGCTAAACCATTTTTGTCTGACTCTCCTCATTGTAGAAATCATCAGAATGGACCAAGAAAGGGAATGAATGAAGCTAATACCCAACTGTGTTTTCAAATTAGCCAATCAGAACTCTCGCCGCCAGATTGGTGTTGTTTTGATCAATAAGTGTCAGTAGAACTGAATGTTTAACGGAAAATGCTCAATGAAAAGACAAGTTTTTTGTCTACAACGCAACAGTTTTCCTTATTTTATTCCCTTTCTCTAATCGGTCCGCATAAAAATGCGGAAACTATGTTCAGGTTTCCAAATCATAATCAAAACATCAACGTCGTTTTATGCAATATGTACCTATGGCTGGACTTCTTAGTCAAAGCATGGCCAAAGTCACCTCCAATTAAATTTTCACATTAAAATCTGAGCAACCAATTACTTACTTACTACTTACTTCTTCTTACTCCAGCGTAGCAATCAGCTCCGACTGCTCGATGAATATCTTGTAAGGCCATTGCCAACCGAAAATTGTATTTATAAGGCAGAGGTGTCAGTAGAAAACAATGGGGAAACTAATGTATACTATGGTATTTCAGGGCGGTAATTTAAGATCACTGCAAGTTGTTTAAGAACCCAGTTTATTCTAAGGAAACACAATTGTGCAGTTTCATCTGGGATCTCAGATCAAAATGCAAAGAGTTTGAAATTAGTTGGTCTATAGTGAAACAAGTCCCAAAATACCACGGAGGTCATGCCAGATGCCATTTGTGTATCGAGAAGAAGCTTTGTCTTGTCAAAGCTTACACAGCAACACTTCTGAACAGTAGGTCGGAATTATTGTCAAAGTACCGAAATGGGAGTCGTTGTCGAGTAGGAAATGTGACTTAATCAGTAAAGTTTGTAAGTGAGATCAGTTGTCTGAACGATCGCCAAGAAGCGTGAAACACAGTGTAGCAACAAATCTTGTTTTTCCTTGCCTATATATTGGAAGTGACAGACACAATCGATGATATAGCACAAAGCAATGACTAGAGGTATATGTTGACAACTTGAGATGGGCTTTCACCATCAACGCTGTTTTAATACTTGAAGCCAGGTGGGTTCGAACCCACGTCTTCATGACCAGAAGACAAACACCCAACCATTGGACCACACCGGATCAATAAGTTAGATGAGAGTACAACTGATCATATAGACATAGGAGTAGTCAGGCAGGCACATTAGCAATCATGGAATACATAGTCTATAACTCAATAAACATGGATACATTTGGTACTTGTGGAGATAGAATAGAGGATCCCTCTTACGGAAAACGGCGCTTGACCAAGGACTTGCAATAGTCAAGTGTACAACCCAGGAGGTCGATCCCGAGTTCTCATCACCACCAGCTAGCTATTTCTATTCTATGTTTGGCTTAAAGGTTTATTAGGATAATTTTAAACAGCATAATTTAGGATGTCAAAAGAAGAGGAGAGCTCCTTTCCATTTTCCTTTCCATTTATAATGATACATAGAAATGGAATATACATATAGAATAATTTCAAATGTCATAAAGGAAAAGCTCCTTTCCATTTATAATGATATATGGAAATGGAATGAAGGTATAGAATAATTTCAAATGTCATAAAGGAAAAGCATTTTTCCATTCTGTGGGTATGCTTCCAGATTATAACACGACGTACCAAGTTACATGTTCTCGTTACAGTTTGCTGAGAAATTGGGTGAGTATTATCGTGTAAAACGCTGACGTCATTAAGTGCACTTGGCTTCTTAGGGCTTTTTGTAAACATTGACAACAACTACAGGTCTGTCCGATTCTCCTACAAGAATGGTGCAGAAATGATGCCATTTGTTATTTTACACGCATAGTGGCTGATTCATTTATGAAATTAAAGAAAACTGGCATAAACCATTTTCAATCAACTATTGAATAATAAGATTAACACAATCAAAACATCAAATGCATTAAAATGTTCACATCCATGCGTCCTTCGTTCCAGGAATCGTAAAACTGACATGCATTAAAGACAAGTAACGGTATATCGGGAGATAATATTCTCCTTTCAGAAAATACAATTTAGTTGAGAATGCGTTTGCACGTCCTTTCACCTGCTTCCTTAATCGCGTGCAGCGCGTTCTGATTGACTCGTGTCTATCCGTCTAAAATACATTTATAGTTTCAATGATTGAACTCAAATTGGACGGCGAAACTCAAAGCAAAAGTGTCGGCAAGAATTCTTATCTTTTCCAAGGCTAAAATTGAATCAAAATATTGTTCATTAAGTTTAACTCGTGTTATTCGACGAAATAACGACTCTCCAAATCGATTAACCTTCTTGATGTCAAACTTTTTTTTCTTGTGGGTCACAGATACTCTTTACTCTGTGCGCCATGTAGCTCAATCATGTAGCTCAAAGGAGTTTGATTGTTAAGACGAACTAGTAGTTAGCGAGTTAAAAAGTGCAATTAGCAAACAAGTATTGTCGATCCTAAATGTAACGCAAAGAATGTTGTCCCCTCACTTCCAATTTCTCCGGTGAATCTCGTCCAGCTACTTCTTTATAGTTCTGGTTATGCTTCAAGTCAATCTGCTACCTTATGATAGGCGGTCAAACTAGAAACCTAATGAATTTTCACCTTAAAGCTAGCATTTAGAACTTTAATTCCCAGTGTTTTCGACTTTTCGGAAACTATAGAAACAGTGCTTTTCATTTTCAAAGTTGCATTACCTAAATATTTCACCAATGCTAAAAAGCGAGTTGGTTACATTTGAAGATTGTATTTTGATGCCATTTTTCTTGAGAGTGCCATTCTTTGGTTGAAATTAATCGAAATGGACAGAGACAGACTAAGGCAGGGAAAAGGAGAAAGAAAAGTAGCAATTCATTGACTTCAAATATAATACAGCACATTAAAAGTAGGAAGTACTGAAGGGCCGTTATAAATATTGATATTCAACTCGACCTAAAACTAGAATTTCTTTGAGACAGCTTTCTCCGTTCAAGTCCAGACCCTTCGAACCCTTAGCACACGGCGGGGCTGCAGTGATTTAGTTCATATCGATCTCACGAACGCCATGGATTTCAGACAAAATGTTTGCAATACTTATTCAAATCATCAAATTTTGAATGAAAGTACTCGGAAACGATGTGTTACTTGAGTACGGTTGGCAACATATTATCATCTATTGTAACTCCCGTCTAACTATGTGTTTATTGAGACATGACAACTTAGGCACAATTTGGAAATTAATTTTTATCTTTAAATAGCAACTTTCCCTATACGACTTGCAGGGGCGTAGCGACTGGGGGTGTGTGGAGGGGTGTAACACCCCCCTGACGAGAATTTTCATATAATTTCAGGTAAAATTGCAGTCTTCCTCCATTTGATTTCAGG
>JAAAKL020008275.1:0-16092 GCA_010016065.2 Carybdea cf. marsupialis auct. non (Linnaeus, 1758)
GTATGTATATAGAACATAAGATTCAACCTTGCTATATCAAGCACTCTAGGTAATATTGTATGTGTAGTAAATGCATGTTAGGTATACATATATAGATGCAAGACCTCAATAATCCTGTAACAGGTGGTGTAGTTTTTGACTATGTGGATTCACATAGTTCAGTGTATTTGATGGCTTTTCATTGCAATAAGTTCATGGTTTTTTACTTGGATAGGCTTTCTCTAAATAAATTTTACATTTTCCATGTTTCTTCTATTGTACAATCTGTGCTTTGAATAATCTACCCTGTTTTCAAAGAGACACACACTGACAGGATAATCAAGAAAGTATTGGATATTATATTCCAACTAGTATCCAGATATACAATTGCATGTGGACATCAATACCATAATGCATTTCCTTTAATACTGTTTTACCAGGTTCCACCACATTTACATATGGTTTACAGACACGAGCTACAACGAAACATCCAAGCAGCATTACAAGATGGTGTACAGGTACTACTTTAAAAACAAGTTGATCTAGTTTTAATATTTTGTTCAGGTTATCCTTATCAATTGTAATGCTAATCACATTGCTTGTTATTACCATCATCATCACAATTCTTATTAAAAATGGTGTCTATGCTGTCAAGATGTATGATGTACTTTATATTGTGTATTGTGTTGTTTTAAAGATAGTTGTCTTAAAATGTTGGGTTAGATTGTTCATGAATGTTACTACAAAGTGTATTTTAGAACCTATGGTTTTACTATCAAGTCTGAAGATATACCCTGCATGTTGCAGTACCAGCAGAGTTATGGTGACCTGATGGTAACATACTTCACCTTTTCCACTCAGTATCATAGTGCTGCATTATCAAACTGAAGTATGTTAGTGTTCTGGATTTAATCAATTTAATAATGTATACTCATTAGGTATATAAACATGTAATTGGAGCAGTGCTCAACTGTTTCTTGTGTGGGAGAAACAAAGCAGTTGACAACTGGAAATGTTTAGTTCTGTGCTATTTGTTATATCTGCCTTTTCAAACAATAGTGGCATTAGATCAGTTTTTACCAAGATTTGAGATTCCATGTGTCAATTTTTTTTCTCCAACTTTAGACATTTCTTGTTGTAAATGGGCAGAGGCCAATGGGAGTGGATCAGAAGTAAGTATCTTGCATTTGAAGACCTGCTGTAGTGACAAATTCTTTATTTCATATTTAGTGTTGCACAGGTCTTATGTTAGTAATAGTGTGCATTTGTGGAGAGGAATTTCGTAAAGCTGAACACCTGCAATTAGATTTGAAACTTTGCAACAGTGACTATGTTTCAGCTGTGCTTTATATGTACATTATTTGATTAGGTAGGTGTGTTGAAAGGACTATCATATGTTTATGGCAGGATGAATTTCCGTAAGTGTCTTCATGTTGTTGGTCTTCTGTACACCATGTTATTACCCACTTTCCACCACTCCTTATGTACATTGGAAACTCCAAATTTTTAGATCCATTCCCTTCTCATACTTGTGGGCCATTTTTTCTGATCTTCTTAAATGTTAGTGAACACACTAAGGCACATTGAGAACATTTTATTGGCATGCTTCTTACCAAAGTAAATAATTTTTTGATGTATTGTGTAGAATTCTTCTGGAGCCCCTATGAGGATCTGCTAAAAAGCCACATTAACTAACTATTGCCAAAATGCATAGGTATAGACTTGTGTAGAATAGCCTTGATCCTTTATATTTGTGAGGACTATCCACCTGCTTCCCTAGTGATAAGGTGAGGTCCTGCCTTTGGCCATTGCAACTCTGTATTTTCTTATGTTTGCAATTACATGTTAAGGATTTCTTTCTTTGGGCCCTTGCAGTGGTGTTTTAGGAGGTTGGCAAATTTAACGATGGTTCACCTCCATGGGACCCCACATGTCAGTCCAAATACGGGTCTATGTATCCTAGAGTCTAAACTTGCTGAAAGGAATCAAGTGCTTCCACATGCTAGGCCTCTCAATTACCCCAGGACAGCATCATGATACATAGCATCATATGACCCAAACATCATTTGGTTGTTGAACGTGCACCCCTCTCGCCAAAACACCCCGTAAACAAACCCAAAACAACATACAATGGAGACTTGACCTTCATATTTTAGTATTAAAAGATAGTCATCCTGTTCAAGAAGCAGACAACCCCATTTATTTCATCATATAACTTTATAGGCTAATACAAGGAAACTTTCTTTGTCCTCTTGTAGAACTATTGAAAAGCATTCTTGCCTGACAACATACAAGCCACTGTTTACAGCAACAATGGTAAGTGTAAAATGATATAAAGAGTATCTAAATCATCAACATCACCAATTTGGGTCATGACACTGCTCAAAGAAATGCATCATTCATGTTATATATGTATAGAATATTTGAGTCATCAACAATTTCAGATTGCAAAAGATCTATCCAGTTCTCAGGATTTTAGCTGTTGCAACCTGGTAAATGAAGCTTGTTTTCATAACCCATTTCCATGGCATAGCCTTGATACCTAATTGCATGATTTCATTGTCTTAAAATGATATTCATGTTTGAAAATTAGTAATTGCATGCTAGTAGTAGCAATACCCTTGTGAGGTTATGCAAACAGATACCTTAGCAACTGGGATAAAAGATTGGATCATCTTTTTTTCTTGCTACCTAGTAGTTAATACTTGTGATTGGCATTTGTATTCCCAGTCTCTAAACAACTCACCGCAGCATCCACACCCTACTAACACATCATGCACATATGCATACACAGACACACACATTGGCATATCCTGAAGGCTTAACACACAGTCCTAAATAGTGTGGACTAGATATTGCATTGTTCTGGTAAATTGTGTCTGTGTTGGCTAGACATATATGCTGCTGTAGATTACGATTACTTGGATATCTAAGGATTTTTTGTTATGTCTTTTAGCACCCATCAGAATCAGTTGATCGAATATCAGTAATATCCTCATTTACAGATAGTGATGAGCCAAGGTAAGCATTCAAGTTTGAGTCACTATTTATGTAAGATGATCAGTTCATCTGGCAGTTGTAAATTGTTTTGTTATTCTGTAGAATGTTGTGCAAAAGTTCAATTTGCTCACAATTATCACTAAAGACACTTTTTCACTGCTTAAACATGCACTGCCCAATTTATTCCTGTTTTCTTATGCCCCCCGATATCTTTTGTAGTGTAGACAAAATGATTCTGTATGTCTTTGCTAACAAGCCACAAAGCATGTAAGGAGATTATGATGATTATGTTACTATCAAGGAATAATTGTTATTATGTTAGCCTTGATTGCTTTGTCTCAACTAACTCTCGGCAGTCCAAATCCTGTAAAGAGAGATTTACTGGTCTACTTTTTCTGTTACACTCACTATTAATGTGAAATGAGAGTCAGTCATCATCTGTGTTTTTGGCTACCTTTTAAAAAGGGTTTTAATACTTGAACTAGCCATGGAAAACACTGTTTTGTTGTGGTGTATGTGCATGTATCAAACTCAGTGTGAGCGGTATGTTTCCCTGTTGCTTTGGAATTCTTACAACTGTAAACGACTCTAAATATTCTTCATGATGAGAAAAAGATCAACTATTTGGATTTACTATTATGCTCTACAGTGTATGTTGTTAAATTAGGATCAACTGTAAATTAAGACAGCCTGTTAATTTTGTTTATTTTTTTAGTACAAAGTTTGGCATTAAGATTTTTCATTTTGAAGACTGAATTACAGTTTGAATAGGAGATGCCCAAGTGAGAGAAAAATTTTCATAAGGGCAATGTTTACAAGACTTCTCCAATCAAACCCTTCAAGGATAAAACAGATGGGTTCTTTATTGGTCCTTTGGGTGAGGGTTTAAGGAAGAAGCTTTTGGTAGTTTTGGTAATAGGTGAATACAATCCTCACTTTTACAATAATGCATATCAATGCATGGTGGACAACAAACTACAATGACATCTTATGTTGCAGCATTGTATCTATTGATATGATGTAAACAAGGGATAATTCAGTCTTTCTAGTGAGTTAAGTGTAGTGATCAATGATCATAAGTAGTAGTGCTTCTCTGTCTTGTGACACATCACAAGTGAAGGTAGTGGTCATGTACACATTTAGTCGATGAAAAGCCTGAAATGTCGTAGTAAATCTTGATTAAATCAATGTTTCTCCACTGCCGAGCAAAAAGCATTCACAACATTATATGCTGGATAGGATACAAAGGAATACTTGAGAAAATCCAGCACACAATCTGTATGTTACAAAGTAGTGTTGATGATACATTAATGCTCATTCATATGGGCTTTTTAGGGCACTTTGGATCATAATGTACTGAGAGAAATCAATGTCAAGTTAATTAACTATGCTCTTGCTTGCCCAGAACTTAATCCATAAACATGAATATTTATCAGTCACGACCATGCATTAAGAAAGGGTTTATTTTCCATTTTAGCTGCATTATTTGCCTGCTATCATTTAAAAAGGGGCAACAATTAAGGTAAGTTGAATTTTACCAAACTGCTAATTTGAACATAGAAGTGTCATACTTACATTGTAATTCATCGGTTAAACGCAAAGTTGATACTCTGGGAGAAAATGATTGAAGAGAGCGCAGGAACTCAGACTCTATTTTGCTTCATGGTTGCATACGTAGAAACACTATTGCTATACGCAGAAAACGTCATGATGTTGTTCATATGGATTAAGCTACACTTTTTTCTTCGAGCATTCACGGTTTTGATCTGAAGCATGGTCTTCATTCAGTGCACGCTAATGGTACTAATTCAGCAGAGATTGTCGTAACGCATGTGTGAGGTCTAGACAAATGGTAATAGTTACATGATATAAATCAAAACGTTTTTGTGAGGGTCTTGTCGTCACTTTATTGACTGCATTGAAGTGATTTTATTGGTTAAGCGACTGGCAGACGCCCGCATAGTTAGTTCCAATAGTTAGCACCAATAGTTAGCACCTGTGTGAAGTTCGTTAAAATGTAGCTTTATCGCTAGCTGCCATGTGTGTTATCAGCTTTACATTTGGCAAACGGACGCAGTAATATAAAAAGCACGGCGCCCTGTCAAACTTTTATGAACCCGGTTTATAGCAACAAAACAGAATCGAAATGGTAAATCAAAATTCGGGCAAACCCTTAGGAAACATCTT
Organism: Carybdea cf. marsupialis auct. non (Linnaeus, 1758); assembly: GCA_010016065.2. Lineage (NCBI taxonomy): Eukaryota > Metazoa > Cnidaria > Cubozoa > Carybdeida > Carybdeidae > Carybdea > Carybdea cf. marsupialis auct. non (Linnaeus, 1758). Next base: position 5,167 of record JAAAKL020008275.1, read on the forward strand.
CCAGAGGTTAGCTGCATGGAGAAGATGATAGTAAGTGTGGTAATTGCGATGTCACAACCCAAATCTTCTGGTAGCAAGGAAACTAGTATATGCAATGTACAATTATTCATCATGAAGATAAATGCTTGAATTAAGGAAATAGCTTCGAATGTTTGATCAGATGATGGTGGTTGCTCCTTAACTGGTAGGAATTTAGCTTTGGTTAGATATGACATTTCTCAAGGGGGCGGGGGGGGATTCAAAGGTTACGCCTAAAAATTTAGTTTGTAACTCGATATCATTGCATGTCTTAGTCTCTTTTTAGCTGAGTCATAATGGGAGTTAGACTGGGGGTGGGGGCTGTATTAATACTCTGGATTTTAGAGAGATCATCAGAAGTATGTTTGGAACCCATGGACATGTAGTTATTGAAAAGTTTTTCGTGCATTACAACAGTTAACTCTTTACTGAATACAATCGTTTGAATATAAGTAGACATTTTCTCATAGTCATGCTTCAGCCACAACTGTTGCTAAGATTTGGCGTCCCGAGTTTTATACCGGTACTTAGATCAACCTTACGATATCATGCAAAACAGCGAAGTGTCAAATACGTACGAACAGTACCTTGTATCAAGCTGAAGCCACCAACACCTAATGTCTCCTTTGTTTTAAAAAGCAAATGCCTTGAAATCATCAATTTATGAACAAATCCTTTACGAAGCTGCATTGTCTGTAGTTACACAATTGAGTTGTAAAGCTGCTTATTTGTAGGACTCCCCAGCCTTACCTGCATCATCCGTTTTTGAAAAGGCAATCTATTGTATGATCAAAGTCGTTCTTCCCTTAGTGGAGTATCACTCAGTTACACATTCCTGTATGATTGAAATGGTTCCTTTGTTCCTTTGTAGGCAATTGAAGTGTCAACATCTCTTCCATGTGGATTGTATAGACAAATGGCTCAAGATCAATCGTTTGTGCCCGACTTGCCGTATTGACCTTACCGGAAGCAATATTGAGAAAGCAGTTGGCAACATACACATTAATTCGCCACAGCCGTCAACATCGATACCCATGCCTACCAGTGCTAATTTAGATATTGAAGGCGACAATGTTGTGGGTAGTAGTGGTATTAGTATTGTTATCAATACGTTAGAGGACATTACTAGGAACCAGGAAGAAGCACCTGAAAGGGAAGAAGATCCTGTTGACACCACAAGTGAATCGTCTTATTCCCCGGAATCTATAGTCGAACTTAAAAGTAGTGATGAACGTGCTTGTGCTGCAACAGGTTGCAGTGATCGCTTATGCCCGTTAGAGGGTAATAGGGCAGGAGTTTCTCCTTCATCGAGCCATGATGAATGCCCTTGCCCTTCTTCAGGTTGCGAATGTGACCCAGTTGATTCCGATGGTGATCAGGAGCAGTATCATTCGGCAGAGGACCTCCCATCGGTCTCCTCAGTAGTAGACATGAAGGGCAGTGACCAGGCGCACGAGAGCTCCTCGATGCCTTATCCCCCAACAACGATTGCAACAACCTGTGCGATGGAGGTGAAGTCATCAATGATAACTTTATCGATGCCACAGAATGCCACTCCTTGGGTGTGATGTGGCTTACAGAGCTGTACAGCCCACCGAAAAGGATTCTTTGACGTCATCACGAGAAGTGCACTGTCACAAGTAACGTATGAGTTACCACCCCAGTGCGATCGAAAGCGACATTCGACACACTTTTCTAAACGTGCAAGACATCGCCGAATGACAGTGTCTATGCAATAACAGTGCAAAGCAAGTGTTTGGTGGCTTTTGGTTGCAGGTCGTCATGTGCACAGATTTGGATTAAAATTCCGTTAAGATGCCAATGAACCAACACTTACGTTGCTATGGATCAGCATCAATGATATTGAATATGATGCCGCGCCAGGAGAAGTGCTTGTCCATTGTTCACGAGCTCTTTTCTGCCGAGCTGCACGCGGAGATAACCTTTTTGCCCATGTACACATTTCACATAGATGTAATGAGAACATCGAAAGGGGCAGCTGGACATATCATTGACAAACGACCGCATTCTTATTTAGCAGTTTCGGTAAATTAGTCAAGAAGAAGAAGATGGGAAGCGAATTATTGCTAAATAATATTAGCTATGCTTGCTATAAGAAACAAAAGCTGTTTATGCAAAGCTTCGAATGTGCATTAACATTTTATGGACATGAACTAGATTACACAAGGAAGCACTTTATCCGAAGTTCATGGTATAGATCATTATTTTTGACAGATTTGTGTCAAACAAGCAAGCCTTTATACAGTTTAAGACATTTGAGCCTTACTTTGCCAGCCAAGGTCTTATTTTGTGTCACCCAGACTACCTTTTCTTTCTCAAAGGGAAGATTTTCATTATCTTTTGTAGTCAAATTGTAGTTATTTTTAGCATGTCTTTCCTAGGTGGCATGGCTTTCTATTTCTAGGTTTACAAAAATGTGGAAGTTTATAGATAGCAGAGGGAGACGTCCGCTATACAAAAGTAAAAATAGTTGACAATTGTCGGTGGTTTGAATTTGGATTGTTAGCATTGTCCGGAGTGTTTCTTGTATTCACTCTACATTAAAGATAACTAAGATACGAATATGACACATTCCCCATTAGGCCATATGTTCCCATTGTTTTCGTTCCGTCATCAAGATACCTAATCAAACGTTCGTCCATCGTAATTATTAGTTGAAAATTTTCTAGCAACCTCTTGCTGTGTGGAGATTAGGTTTCAGTGGCGATGAAAAGCTACTTTTGTACGTCAGTGATCGCAGAGCGTGTTTGGGGGCTAAATTGTCATATTCTTCAACTACATTTCATTTAAGTGTATTTTCTTAACAAATGAATTTTGAATCATTGAACATCTGTTGCGCGTTATTTGTTTGAGACGAGCATATAATGAAAGCGTGGGATGGTACCCAGGCGCTTACTTGAGGTCCTTATTTGAGATCCATTGTCAAGTCTTTTGATAACAACAATAACGTCCCTTCTCAGCCTTTCCCTGCTTACACAATATGCGATTCCTATCGAGTACGTTACGGTAAGCTTAATGATTGATGTTATGCCAATAGCAGTGCATAAGGCCATGGAGACCTCTTGTGTTCTGATTTTCCAGACTATGCATTATTGTGATTGCTGTAAAGAGTTGGAACCACTTTTGTGAGCATCAGGCGAGTTTCTCCATACAGCTGGGGTTTGCTATAAGAGCGCGAAATACAAGGTGCACTTTAAACTTCAAATAGTTTAATCACCTATTGTTTACCTGTCTTAAAAATATGCACGTAGTTGTTACTGTTTAACTCCGTGGTAAAAGTCAATTTGTATACCATTTGCATACATGCATGCTTGAACAACCATTTCATTTAAGGGCCCTGTAACAGTACATGATAGCCATAGCCTTCGTCGTTAGTTAGCTCGGTGGACTCTTTAGTTTAGAGTCTTGTCCAGTTCTCCGTTACAGTCTGCCGAGAGAAGGATCTGTCGATTTTTTTAAAGGTGAATTCTGCACCTTGACTCGAAGGAAGTACCCCGACTTGATTTGTGTCATTTTTCTAATATTATTACGCAACATTCATTAACGTTTGGCAAATACTTTTTTGTTTCATACGTGTAATTTAGTGTATATTTTGTTGCGTTTGTCTACGCTGTGTTTTGTATAGACATTCATGTATATTACAACTTTGGGGAACACGGTTTATGACTTTTGCCATACGACAGTCGTTTGATAGTAACGCGAGGTACATCTTTGTCGTACCGAGTGTCTCTTTGAATTTGGTGATGCAATTCATTTGTATTTAAATATATATATATATAAATAGATATCTGCACAGCAGAATACCTTCGGAGACAAAGTAAATAATTTTGTTAAATATACGGGTATACTATGGAAAGGTATTTAATTTAAGAATTCGTATTTTTAACATAAACAGCCGTACAAACCGAATACAAAACATTTGATTTTTGTCTCTCTTCTACCTCTTTGGAGCCTGTCGTGGTCTTCCTTATTTTTATTTGATGCAACATATTTTTTTTTGGCAGCGCCATTAAAAGTGCGAAGTCTTGTTGTCCAAGTATAGTTTATTTTTCAATTTGTTCAGTCTTAACATGCGTTATGGCTTCGTTTCTTTTATTTTATCTTGTCTTCAAAATGTGTAATACATACACAGGCTTCTCTCTTTGTATTGTTTCTGTCTTTCTTTCTTCTTTCAGTCCTTGTAATTGTTTTCGACCGAAATTAACGTATTTCCTCGAAATTTTTTAACCTGCTTATTTTCAAGGTGTTTTCTGCAAAGCGAAAAAGCACATTTTGAACGAAAGCGTATTTTAAATCCTGTCAAACAGAAATGACCAGTTTTGTAACACAATTGCAATGTTCTCTCCTGAAATTTCTGATAAGTCGTCGATGACAATTTCGTTGCGATTTTCTACCCATGCATCAGCTTCGTTTTCTACGCAGATGCTGCCTCTGGACACCTCTCTTCTCTTAAATCCCTCGTGGCCTATTTCACTTCGCTACGCGCGAAAAAATTTTCTGATTAGATCAGGGCTTAGAGACTGCCATGCTTTCACTACACAGTCACACAGCGACATTTTACTTGCAGCACGAAAATTGCCTTATGGAGTATACGATTTTTCTCCATTTGCGTCCCAATGATAAAATTGAGGCCTGTTCCGGCTTACATCTGGTAACGGCATTCTACTGGTGGTGGCTCCTGTAGCTTCTATGCTTCTTGCTTCAATTCACGTTATGTCCTCAGCAATATGGTACTTCTAAGGACGACAAATAAGGTCAGTGTTTTGAGTGTGCACAGTAAAAACCCTTTTGAAAGTTTAGGGTCAAATCAGTGTTGAACCAGCCATTATCGCTGTGGTTAACTTCAATGTCTTAACCATAATATCTTCTCTTCAGCAGTGTTACCCTTTCTGATAATGGCATATGGTAATTTTTTTTCTTTCCTGCGCATGACTAGTAGATATTCTGCTTGTCATGGCCAGCGGTGAACTGTTGAACTTCCAATGATCGAACCTACGCTATAAGTTAAACCTCGTTCGTCAAATCCCTAAAATGTTTTCTTCGTGGTAACGTTTCTCACTCATCGATTTTCGGAAGTAGATAATAAATCTATGAATCTTCAGAACAAGGTCAACGACAAGTCGCTGAAGCACTGTTCCTTTTCTTCTCGGCTATAACGAATAACTTGACATGAACTTTGGTAGCCAACCGTAACTGGTTTGGAACTCTAGCACTCCCTTGATTGTAGAGTTTACTGTTGAACTGCTTTTTGTTGGATTCCTCCCCTTGTAAGTTTAAAGCGTTGTTACGGAAGTCGTTCCATGCTATGCACTGATATGCAAACTCAACCAAGTCGTCGAGTCTTGTAGCTGCCCTGTGTGATATACTTAAACATAATTCAAATCGTCTGCTTTAAACTAAGCAGAGAACGGCTTCCTCATACAAGCCATTATCATCAGATATTGAACAACTCGCAAATATCAAATTCAGTGATGAAAGATCTTAAAGAGGCCAGATTTCGGAATATTTTCTACAGGTTTAAAATGGTGTGCAATGCAATCGCTTCACTCCTTCTCGGCTTATATTCTAGGTGAGGCTATTTTCTTGCTAAAATATCTAGGCTTATTTTTGACTCAGCTTACCTTCGAAGGTCGGCCCATTTTCGAGAAAATATGGTAACTTAACACAATAGTATGTGGTGCTGCAAGCCCCTAAACAACCCCTTTGTCTTGTACTACATTATACATGGTCTTAGCCATAGATTTAGCCATAGAGTTATTTTAATGTGATGCACGGAATTCAGGCAAACCAGGGAAGAGTATAAGGAGCATGTAGAGTCAACTGCGCAGTAGAGCTTATTGAAATAGGCAAATAAACCAACGTCCTTGAATGCAACTTGATATACATCAATAAACAGTAATTAAAGCCAGTTTGAGCCCTTGGGTTTTCTGATAATGAGCTGATCGATGATCATGCAGTCGAAAGCGCTGGGAGGTGGTGATGTAGACTATGGATAGTTCGTATCTGCATGATTCAAACAAACTGCAACGATCACTTTAAATATTTTGCAATCTCCTTAAAATGTTACCACATTGATAGAATAAATTTATAGTCAAATGTATAAAGTGCATAATGTATTTTCATTGCCGAATTTTTCAACCGGGGGAGAGGGTGCGTGGCGTAGGCCATTCGGATTCGAACTGTACCGAGTTTATGGTACATGTTTAGAAACCATATATTCATGAAGCTGGACAAGAGGAGGTATAGTGTTTTTTGGAATTTAAGATCTTTTAAACGTTGTAAGAGGCCAGGAGGGCGGGATGCTGAAGTCTCAAGATTTACTGACGCAATTTGGCGTCATCAACTGGTCCTGCCACAGCCACCGTACCATCTGAAAACATATAAAGCATCCGTCCGGACTGAGCTACACCTGAACAGGCTTCCTTGAGAAAACAAATAAGCAAACTCAACCTAAATATTCCCCTCCAAGTCATCATTGCTTTGCCAACCGCGAAAAATATAAAACAACTGAAACTGACACGATTCGATCTAAAGCAGTTTGAGGCTAAGGCGAGGTTTTTCTTTCCGACGCAAAGAAGCAAAAGAAGAGTTGATCTGAAAAGAAACCATTGGTCAAGCTGATCCAAATGAGTTGAATGCTGCCGAACTACGTAAGTTGACCCACAGGTCCTCACGTCGACCACCACTTGAAGACCCATACTCTGATCTTCGTCAAGTAATTGCTGTTCGGCAACGGCAGGTGACGAGGCCGACCTGAGTCGCCGCACAGATGTCTTAAACGTCTGTAAGCATTGTAGGATCTTCGTGTAGAATTTTTAAGGAGGGCTAAGTACTAAGCAGGCAAGTTCTGTATCTCAGCCGAATACCTAGAGTAGTGGATAACGCCGAAGGAAAGCGACATTTGAGAACAATGCTTGTAAATCTGCGAAAGATCAAATAAGTCACGAAGAGAAAAAAGGATGCAGGATTTACGTTCGCAAATAAAAAATCTATTCAAGTCATCATTGCATTGTTTTACTCAAAAGTCGTAATTGTTTTCCCAGTGGATGACGAGGTCCAAATCCCGATTAGCGTAACAGCAGCAAGCAAGCAAGCAAATAATGCATGTATCATATGAAATACGACTGCCTGACCAAGTTTATATGGAAGACACCATGGACACGTTTACTCCCGCAGGCTCCAGCAACCTATGGTCTTCTTTGGCTCGGGCTGATGCCAAAAACTCTTACTCCGGACCTAATTACGTTCCTATCAAAAGTGGTAAGCATGATTCTAGCACTGCGTATTCACATGGAGAGGATTCTAATCGTGGTATGCAGAAGAAAGAGTTTGATGCCAAACCAATAGCGGTTATTTTAAGTAATGTCAATCCCAGACCACGGACACTTCAATGTAACATTTTAAGGAACATAATTTTGCTGTACTGTTTGTATCCACTGTTGCACCTGGTTTATGTGCGTACAACAAAGTAGAAAAAAAGAATGGCATCCTTTAGTAAGGTACTGTCAGGTTTTCTGACCGCCTCCCACCCCAACACCCGTCATGATACCTTCTGCATGTAATTGGATTTGCACAGAGGAATTACAGATGCAAATCTTTAGAAACAAAAGCTCAAAATTGAGCTGGACAGGTTTTAGGGTAAACTTGGAAAATGGTTGTATTTGATAATTTTCTTGTTGTAAGTAAATATGTTGAGTGTTTGGCATTCCAATTGACAAGGCGTACATCACAATGTCCCATCTCCAAATACTTGCACCTATAAACATAAATGCACCTAGTGGTATTTCTGTGAAAATTATGTTCTTCATGGCTGGGTTTATTTCCATTGCGATTTCTCCTCGCCCATACTTGTGGTACCGTTCATTTTTCGTGCACAATACTTATTATTTTTGGAAGAAAATTTTGAGTAGAGTTGCCGAAAATCTTATTAACCAAAACCGCTATTTGATGACCGACATACGAAAGTAAAAGCCAGAACTTTTCAAGGGGCAAACACTTACGGATGAGAAATGGAAGGCAGAAATTTCATAGGCGGACCTCCAAAAACTACCTCGGGGCAAAACTATGGACTTAAATTATCAATGAGATCACAATTTCATAACGCTTTTAAATTATTTAATATTTTGTCTAGAAGTAGGAGGCTTGATACATACTTTTAGTTGTATGGCATGCAACTTCAACACTATTGACTGAAAGATAGTGCTATGTTTACTGTTATGGTTATAGCTAAGTTTTAAATTAGTATTGCTCTTGAATGATCACCGTGCAGGTGTTATTGTCATTTGGTGTTTTTCTGGTGACTATTTATCTTTTTCCTAGCAAATTCTTCCATCGCCTTTATCGCGGAAACCAGGTGCCATATTGTAGCAATTGTTGTTGAATCATTTATCATTAATGTAGTTATACAGTTTGTTTAAACTCTGTAATCAACAAGTAGTTTGAAAACTAACCTGTAGTTTTCAGGACACATCCATCTCCCTTGATCACCAGACTCAAAGTGAGGCTAGTGAGGCTGACTGAGGTCACCAACAGGTGGCACATGGAAATGTAGTTGATGTAGTTGCATAGAGCCTCTTCAATCAAGGCGACAACAATACCGGTATTCATAAACGAAATGTTACTAATTTTGCCTACAAGATGGCTTAATGTCAATTTCTTCGAACTTGCACTTTACCTTGTTTGCAAGGTACCTGCTAGTATTTGCACTGGTAAATTTTACACCAAATAGCAACCTGAGCTAAATATTACCAACGCTATTTGGTACTTACGATATCAAACCACCAGTAAAAATATATTTCGTTATGAAAATGAGGCTATAACGTGAAACGAAACCCATTGAAGTGTCAAACTGGTATCAACTTGCCTAGACATATAACTCAAGGCAAGTAGGTAGGAGAATGAACAAAACTATCACATGCACTTAGGGTAGTGGATGCTTATTTCAGCCAGAACTATGTACTGAATTCATGCTTCTCCTCAGAGCATTTACAAAGTTACCGCAAATATCCAAAACAAATGAAGCTGTCGAGCAGTAGTTTGAAACCAGGAGTCCGCGGATCATACTTATCGAATCACGTAAATAAAAAATTTAAATGCTTAGGATTTTGATTTCCATAGTGTAAAAGTAATAAGGCAATAAAAAATGCAGTAGCCATTAGACTTCTCTCAGCGAACCACAACAACTGACGGTTACAGCACCTGAGTACCGTAAGAACAGTTCTGAATGGGAGGAGGGATCACGCCATGGTCTAAACAAACTCTTCAGTGGATCCATACGTAGCAATATTTTGGACGAAAGCCTGGGCACATGCCCCTCTGGTTCCTGGCTCCCAGCTGCTACGGCTCTTGGTTGAGTTAGTTTATACACTGTTACGTCCAAAGTTGCCCACCAGAAAAAAGTCTGTTCAATTGGTGTTACATGGATACGGTTGTAATACAAAGGGGATCAATAAATAATCTTATATGCGGCGAGGAAGAGCAAATTCCATTCAACACAGGACTAGCCCATGAAATATAAAGGCTCCCTATCACCATGCAAGTACTAATACCTTTACTTGCACTCGCCATGTACGTTTGTGACTCGAAAGTAATGACACTGAAAAAGCCGTTGCAACCCGTTTGTGTTACATCACATGATCCGTATGTTTTCATTGTTTTGCCATTGACTTTCAATCTTATTTTGTCAAATTACTCTAAATGAATCAGCTGCGTATAAACTGTATTTCTCTACATACGCGTTGTGTAAGTAAACCGAAAAATTGTAATATGTAGGCCTAAAGAGCTTAATGTGTTACGGGCTTTTTTGATCTTCCTTGATTTCGGAAATCAAATCTTCAAAAAGTTTGTTGATAGCACAGGACAATAAAACAGAACGAAGTATTGAATAGACGTTTGTACTTGAAAGATTTTTTTGCCTGGCACTCCTCAGAGTACCAAATCGTCAGAATTAAAATCGAAAAGGAAGCAATGAAACTAATACCCAACTGTGTTTTAAAAGTAGCCAATCAGAAAATTTCTCCTCTCGTGATACCTCTCTGTCTTCAGTAAAGACTGATTTACACGCTACGAGTCCCTCTTTCTAGTAAGGATGGCAACTAAAGGAGCGCAGCTTGTTGAGTACTGAATACTAGGCAAATGTTTGGAGCCGGAAAAATAGCAGTACATCATAATGTCCATAACGTTAACAGAACCGAGTTACAAAAGCTAGCCCAAACGGTTACTTATATTTGCTGAGTGGCAAGCATGCAAGTTGAATCATCAAAGAAGTTGTCAACATAATTTGAAATAAGAAAACCATTTCTCGCCTTTTTCTCACACATTTCGATAGTCTTCTTGTATTTGTATTAACTCAGCCAAGCATACCAACTCAACCCAACACTTTCCACATAGCCTAGCTGAAAAATATTCATTGAAGTTTTAGATACAAAAATTTCTGACAACTGAAAGTCAGTTGTAAGTATACTGCACATTCCGCAGATGTCATATTATACTTGTTATTGGGGGAAACATTCATTTTGAAGCTGAGATTGTCGCTCAATGCATGTTTACTATTTCACTGGACATGATCCCTGTTGTCATGGTTATTTTTATGTAAAGCCTTTACTAATAAAATTTTTCCAAGTAAACTACTAGTGATGACAGTCTCGTCATTTTGGGTAACCGTACTGGTGATATGATGAGTATAACTGTATGTGAATGTCTTACGAAGCCTATCCGATATTGAATCTCACCTTCGTTCTTGTGTTTATGCTCCTATTGTCATTATAGAGTTTCTAGTCCACGTGATTCTTTTGTATGTTTGATTTCCTCTTCCTGTAATTGCAAACCTTTGTCCTAATACTAACTTCCAATCAAATACTAACACACTATTCTTAACCACTCCCTGAT
>JAAAKL020008276.1:0-16092 GCA_010016065.2 Carybdea cf. marsupialis auct. non (Linnaeus, 1758)
AAGGTCAAAGAACATCAAGTGATCATACAGAAGTATCTTCTTAAATAAGGTGAATATTTTCCTTATCAATTTCACAGTGCAAGATGCTATATCAATGCCACAAATAAACAGAATTTGCAGTAACAAACACCATAACACTGTCTTGTGATGCTGTGCTTTTGACTTACAAGGGACTCTTGAAATCTTCTACAGCAATGGGTTCAGCATCTTGTTTGTAATGTAGTTTGAAAAATACAGATCCCCTGATTCCTCATTCATGGCCACCTGAGTATCAAATCAGTCTGGAAACTCTTGGCCCTGTCAGATTTAGTCACAGTTTTCCTGGCGATATAGGCTTTAATGAGTAAAGCTTACTTTGAAATCATACCACATGTTGCTATGGCTTTAATGTTAATAACTAAGTTTGTTTCTTTTTGCTAACTTATTTCACTGTATTTTAAGTTCTGTTCTTTATGTTTGTAATAGGAAACGCATGAGAAAATGAAACAGGAAATTGAAGAGCAGAAGAAGAAAGTAGGTCATCAAGAACTTGCAAAAATTCTTTTGAAAACATTTTCTAAAATAATATATCATTGTACTTAATGGTGATTGTCTTTCATTTATATACTGACATATCTAGTCACTTCCAGCTGTTCGCAACTTTTTACACTTGGTTCTTTTTTGTGACTTTTTGAAGCTCCTATTTTATAGTCTTCACATACTTACAACTTACACTACCCCATCATTACTGTATATCACACTATATACATATATGTATATATATATATATTTGTATTTTGAATTATGAAAAGATCATATCAAAATGTCAAAGATATTTTGTATTTTAATGAGTATCATATATTATCTATACACATAGGAGAATGGTGGCATTTTGAGTATATATGTATTTATATATAACTCAATAAACATGTTAAGTTGTGTTGAAAATGTTAAATTTACATTCTGGGAAGTTGATTCTGAATTCTCACCAGCACCATTAACCTATTTTTCCCATTTCACTATTACAACAAGGTTGAGTTTAATACTACTAAGCTGCCGTAAAAAGGAAAAGTTAAAAGTACCACATTCAGCGTAGGTTTCACATCCTATTTGGTGACCCTCACCATACCACAGTGTCTATCTTATTTCTCTCTATATATTATAAATGTATTTGTTGGGTAAATGTATGCATTTTTATTATTGGGTCAATCTCTTTTTGTGAAACAGCTGTTGTCTCTGTAAGGAGTGAATAATGCTACTCAAAAATAAGGAGATTGGCCAGTGTGGTTATTCTCACGTTAAAAAGGTATTACATGGCTCAATTAGTAGCATGTCAGTTGGAAAATAAAAGAAGCTCTTACTCGAGTTTGTCTCAGCTTATCATATTGATGATGTATGTAAGTTGCATTTTTACTTTCTTTTTAAGGATAAAATAAGGCTGATGAAAATAAATCACAAAGATGTAGTTGAGAAGAAGGTAAGAATTTAGAGATGGTGTTTCCACTTACACAGTACTTAGCTTCTATTTTGATTTAGAAAGTGTATATATCATCTTCAAGTCAGTAGAGACTTCTTTCAAATACCTAATATTGTGCGTACTGACGCCTGAACTAAGATTAGTTTGATTTATGTTTTAACCCGTCAATCATGTTAACTAGCATGCTTTTGAGTGCATTGGTTTTGTTAAATGCTTCTCTTGTGTCACAAACTACCACAGGTATCAGCAGGCCATCACTCACTGCTTATCACTCATTGTTATGTGGTATGGGACACTATCAGAACTCAGACTTGGGGGAGGGATGCAAAACTTTATCAAGAAACCACACCTTGTTTTGAAATGGTTAAAACTTGTATATTTAGAGTAATTATTATTGCTATCTGTATCTAAATACGGAGTAATCAAAAGAATACCATGTTGCTATTTCTTACATTTGCTACCAATCCAGTCAAGCCATAATGACAAGACGCAAGACAAGACAAACTTTACTTTTAATGTCAGATTTGAACACATTGCGAGATTGAATTTTTGTAGAGTTTTGAACATGATCCCCAGGCTCCCCTCGTGATCATGCCTCTGCTCGAAAGTACAGCTGACTAGCATTGAATATAAATTCATTAGTAAATGTCATTATCTTTGCTAACACTGTGAAACTGAAAATGCAGTCAAAGCAGTCAATAGTAGTTGGAAATGTACAAATTATTATTAATTACTTGAATTATTAAGTGTATTGTGTTCCACAATATAAATGGGGCATCTAATTGGGAAGTAGATAAGTTCTTTTCTTCATTGTATGATTTTTGATTCAAGAGTTCATATGCAAGAACGTATCCTAAAGATTTCTTAAATTTAGCATGGTATGGTTTAACCTCCTTTTGTATCCCGGGAACTACATCAAGGGCGTCTTTACGTTTTAATTCAGGCTGCCAAGGAAGTCCGGAAACAAGAAGAGGAGCAGGAAGAGGAGACTATTCGCAAATTTGTCCATGCCAAGCGGGTAAGTAGTTAACATTTAATATAATGACTTATTTGTCTTAACCTCAGTTACGTGTTCTAGAGCAGCGCATGTAAATTACATCGTAGGTTTTATTCGCTACAGAGGAGAGAAGAGAGCCATTATAGATTGATATAATTGATAACATTTCAATTGCTCAATATAATTAATATGGTGAATAAGGAATCTGATGTCGTTTTGCTTTGTAGAAAATGACAAAGCTGAGGAAGGAGAAGGAGGAAGAGCTCTTTCAGTAAGTACTGACATTTCTTCGATTTGAAAGACCTAGTAGTAACTTTTGGGTACGTCAAGAGAGTTTCGAGGAATGCACAGGAACACTGATTTTAGTATGACTTTAGTCACATATATTGTTTTAAGAACAGAGGGGTATGCAAATAAACGTTTAAATTTTTGTTTTCTGTAATTTGATTATTTTGTTTAATTTTCATGGTTCCTGAGTATTTTTGTATTTTTCTTGGCCACATTGATCTTATTGCTTTTCATATGCACTAATGATGATTAAGTGCGTAAAGTTTGTAGTTCCGCTTCTTTTCTCTTTTGTGCCAACCTTCGTAATACTGATCAACAATGTGAGTGGCATATGTGGCCAAAAAAGTGCTTCCAGGTAATGGAATTTGAACTGTTGTGCTCTTGGTCTTTTCGAAGCTTGTGAAAGTTTTAGCTTTGGGCCGAGTATTTATTAAGATTTGATAAAAATCTCCACAAAAGATAGGGATTCATGACATTGCCGACTGGGAAACATATCATCTACTCAAGTGAAATCGAATGAAATTGGAGACGGTTTCCGTGACATTTTGCATTGCACAGTTTAAGTAATGAGTGCATTACTTGTATTCTTACTTCAGGTACTCATTATTTAAACCCAATGATGAAAATGACCGAACATTTCTACCGAATTTTCACACAAAATAAACAGGTTGGGGGTTCACAGGACGTGTTCTTTTACGTCGTCTTTTTGAAATAACAGCGGACGGGATCCTTTTGGTTCCACCCACTACTGGCAGACCCCCGTTTGTGCATTGCAGGCAAAGACTCTCATATACTGAAATTTGTGAGCACTACTCAAGTACCCTTTGTGTTGTAGCAGCCCGATAAACAACCCCCGTAGTTTAGTTCTACTGTACTACCAAACAAACTATACGTAATATGCAACGTTATTTAATGTTTACTCGTCGTATTCCTTGTGAAAATTGTGACGGTTTGGTTTCCCCTCTACTGATTTACTGGTGTCCCTTACGGTATATTGATGCTGAGATATTTCTGTCAGATACTCGGCGGCTTGTAGTGAATGTTTCTTTCTACTTTTTATTAGAATATTTCAAGATCAGAAAGAGAAAATGCGAGTTAAATTAGCGGCACAAATCCAGCAGAAAGTTGACGATGAGGATGATAGGATTGCTAAAGCCGTACAAGAAAGGGAGAAGAAGCGTTTGGTATGTTTCACTTTGTAATTTTGGTGTCGTATAGTGATTCTCATGATGCAGGGGGGGGGGGTTCCAATGTACAATGTTCGAGGGGTTGGATTTCGTTAAGAAGGCAGACGCGTTTCCGTCACGTCGATTAAATGACAGTTTATACTTTAGTTTACTTTAATGATCATTCATGTGCTAAAGATAATGCGCAATATCTGCATAGGAGTTTGCCTCTGCTAAAGGTCAGGCACGCCTATTATTGGGTCCTTTGCTTATCGGTAGCCCCTGGTTGCATCTGTAATCTGGGAGAGGGGGCGATTCTGTTAGATCCTGTCTCGGTGCTTGTTTCACTTATGGTTGTACAAAGCAAAGGTACTCTTTGTATAGCCCATCTAGTATATTATTTTTAAGTAAACCTGTTTACGTTAGCATTTGGAATGTCGTTGCGTTTAGCAACAAAACTGTATTTTAAAATAGTGTTTAGTTTTGCGCTCAGCCTATTAACTATCAAGTCTATTTAATAAAAAATTTGTGTGTTTAGTTATTGCATGACTCGTGGTAAAACAAGAGTCTACGTCATAGAAATTTATTGCGAGGAGTCATTTTTGATAACTTAGGAGGGCGTGCTACCCTGAGGGCTTGTCAGCAATGCTGTTTGATGCAATTTTCCGCTTATCAAGTTTTTTAGATTCTGACAATGTTTCCTCTCCAATTTTTGTGTTTTCCTGGGCTCTTGACATATGTTGATATTCTGAGCTGTCTAATCCCCAGAAATATTTAGAATATAAGTACAATCCAATACAGCCACTCTTAGCAAAGGACGTGTCTACTTGGGAGCTTTAAACTTTTCCTTCGGTGACGAGGGTTGTAATCCCGTTTAGGCAGTGTTTGCAACACATTCTAGCTAACACGACCTAAAACTGATTTCCGTATCCCATATATTGCTAATGTCCGGAACCCTGGTTGAAACACGTTGATACTGCAGTGGTATTTTTGCTAAGATTTATGGTTGGAGAAGGATTATCCTGAAGGGTACCAAGGACATGTTGTTGTTAGAAACGTTTGGTAACTAGCTGACTTCCAGCTTAACAGTGGGCATCCTTACATATTCGCTTTTTGTTGGTTTATTTTTAGTCGAATAAGTTTAAGATTTGGTAAAATTAGGTATGTGTGAAGTTAGTGACAACAAAATGCCGTAGGACAGAGTAGTGAATGAAACTTGCTGTCGCGTAACAGCTGAAATACGGATGGCACAAAGTTTGTTGTTTTCCCTGAACATTCTTGATGGCCCACTACCTTAAAACCGTCATTTACTGACAGTGGGCATCTATTGCTTTAATTTATTGTGCAGGAACTAGAAAAAAGAAAGGAAAAAGAACTCACTGAAACTTTACACGGTATAAAGGAGCACAGGATTTCCATGATGAGACAAGCACAAGAAAAAGCCCGGGAAGAAAAAGAAAAAGATCGGGAGTTGTTAGAGGCCCGAAAACAGTCGGACAAATTGGTAAGGCCCAAAATTTAAGTAGCTGGTGATATAGGCATATCTGACCCAAGTTTTGGTTTATGAAGTAGTTTTTACCTACGATAGCATCAAGGTAATTGATTTTTCTACGACTGGGTTGTCTATAAGAGAGGATTAAAAGGGTGTAATTGCTTCTATACGATTGGAATCGTAGACCTGTTGCATTGGGCAACGATATCAGGATTTGTCCCAACGATATCAGGATTTGTCCCAACGATGTCAGGATCTCTCTCAACGATATCAGGATTTGTAACAGTTTGTAGGTAACAACTTTAAGTCATTAGTAAACCTATGCAATAAGTCCGGGCATTAAAATCAAGCAGATAAAGCTAAGAGTAACATTTTATAATAAAGGGTATTATTGATGTTAAAAGTACTCATATCAAGTTTATGTACTACACATCACATAGTGTAGACATTATCAACTTCTCTGCTTTTATTGCTTGCAATTTATCTGAACTTTAATGAACAAACGCCCAACACTAGGCACGCCTGGAAGACGTCAAGGCCATATGAATCCTCGATTAACCAAGGGGATTACAATCAATTATTATGTAGTTGTACTATTGTCATTACCGCTGACACAAAGGTCTGTAACTAAGGTATAAATTGTATGCTCACCTCGTGTTAGGTGTAGTTGGAAGTGATTATGAGGGAGTGTGGTTCAGTATTCCCACTCAAGAATCACAGTCATAGATTTGTTGAGACGATTTGAAGTATCTTATTTTACTGTCGTACCCAATATATGACTATAAGAATGATACCCTTGAAATAAGGATAAGCACACAATGCAATCAAGGGCAACATTCCTACTTATTTTTGTACTGTTGTGATCAAGTTATCGAGAAGGAAGTAAAGTGACAGGAGTAACAAGAGTTTGATCATTAACAATGGCTCTGTTGCCCCAGCCCAGGTGGTACGCCTATGTGACAGTTCACGCTTTACCGGACACAGTGCTGTAATAGCTTACAACTGCAAGTTTTACATGATGTGACACTCGAAAATTGATTGAAAAGACTAATATCCATGCACTGACAACGTCAACACCGTTTCTTTCAGTTTAAATTACTTGCCACATTTTAGGCGGTATACTACATACAGTTTTAACTTTCATTTAATTTATGGAAATATTGTCAATTTTATATTTGCGTAGCACCAATTGTCGATGCAAGAGAAGAGCGAAAAGGAGAAAGAAAAGGCCGTGAAATTAAAGTCTTTCCGCCTGGACCAAATGGTAATGTTTTGTTTGTTTGCTTTATGTCACGTTTGACATTTTGTTGCTTCAGGTTTCGTTTTAATATGACATGTTGATGCTGCTCCTTTATGAGAACTTGCTCTTTCCGCCGATATTCAATTTCTGTTATGTATTCTATCTAATTTATTTATGAGTCTATCTAACTATTTTCTCTTTTCATATATACTTATTTATATATTGCACTACTGCAGCTGTAACTTACCTTAATTGTATTTCGGTTAAATGTTTTGTGTAGCGTCGACGTTTTATATAAAAAGGTACCACAGGAGAAGAAGGAAATAAAATCCGAAAGCTTAGGCTTTGAGAGACTAGTTGTTTTGATTGTTGTAGATAGATTTTAACAATGGTTTTAGCTCCTTTTTTTATATATATATAAATCAGCCCGTGAGTAAGAGCCAACTTTTCATTGTTACATATATATATAAGTACTCAGGCAGACATACAAGCAGTCATGAACTACATAGTATAGAACTCATTAAACATGAAGTGCTTGAAACGCTGGCCCGGATCGAACCCAGGATCTCCCACAACGAAAACGAACGGACCAGCGCCTTAAGCACTTCATGTTTAATGAGTTCTATACTATGTAGTTCATGACTGCTTGTGTGTCTATCTTAGTTCTATATAAATGAAATGGCACTGATGAAGCTAACAGCGAAACAAGTTGCTGGTGGTGGTGAGAATTCGGGATCGACTACCCGGATTGTCGACTTTACTATTGCACTATTTATTGCAATGGTAAGGTATTCGTTTTCGGTGTGGGAGATCCTGGGTTCGATCCGGGCCAGCGCCGTAAGCACTTCATGTTAATGAGTTCCATTTATATATTTTTTTTATGATTGCTACGATTATAAAAATTATAAATTGAGTTTGGCAATCGTAATTAATGGCTTTTTTCTTTAATTTACTTTGCATTTCACCTGATTCTTATAATTACTTGCATTGCATACAGGTCTGATTTCCTGTGTCTTTACCATCGGTCATTTATTTGAAACTTTTATCTAACATAAAAATTCCCTGTGGTCTTTGTAGATGTCGAAAAGTGCTCAACATGAAAAAGAACGTAATGATCAGCTTGCACTCGATCTTCGGAACGAGGAACTAATGATTCATGAAGAACAAATGTTCCAAGACTACGCTAGGGAAGTCATCGAAGAAGCCAAGGACAGAAAACGGAATTTATATCCGCTTAGGAAAGCGGCCGTTGAGGGCCCAGGTGGTGGAAGGGGCCCTAAATTCGACGGTAAAGGTGGTGTAAGGCCAAGTTATCTTGTGGGTGACGCAACAGGTGTTCAACTCCCTTATTACCGCAAAGATGGTGAGCTTTGTGACAAGGTATACGGTCATGTTGGAAAGTCAGGAAAACGCTTGGGCTTTACTTGGTAGCATCTCGATATCAGAGAGCTATTTTAGTACATATTGTACATAGATGGAATTTTTATATTGTACAAAAATTATCTTAGCCCAGACAGATGTTACGAAAAGAATGAATCATGTCACTGGTAAATTATTCACTTTGTTGTTATTTGTTGCTTGCTTTAGCTTACAATTGATCTTGTTCAACATGAAGGTCATTTTTGAGTATCCGTCGAATCTTTAAGGGGCTGCTGCTTGTTCGTTCCTTCTTCTTAACTGTATACCAAAGTTCAAAAACAGTCATCATTGCAATTCAAAAAGAGTGACCGATGAATAATTCGAAACTCGGGACCTGCACTTTAAAGTATCTTAAATGTTCATCATTAATACTGAACTAACATTTGTTCGTATCCTAAACGTGGCTAGCTAACCTTCTTCACCATTGCTAGCGCATACCTTGCCTTTGTGACGTACCATGTGTTTTCCTTGCAGGTGAAGCAAACGAAAAAAGGAAAAGTAGATTGATATGCGTCATTCAATTTAGTTTCATGAAAAAACTCCATACTTCATATTAAGTCAAGCTTCTTCCTTCCTGCCCTAACTTTTGCAAACAGTCCTGAAAGTGACATATGCATATGCAACGGTTAATTTTGCTTCCACTTATGGTTGCGGTTTGGGAAGATTAGTTCCATCTTTTGCTAGGGTTTTTGCCAGCTCGGTGTTATCAGATCGTTCTTATTCGTATGCTAGCTTCGTCATAATAGCCCATCATTGGTACGTTGTATATAGTTGCATGAGAGAATGCTCGAAGCGAAGCATGCAGATCTCCTGGAATTATTCCTGTGCTTATTGAGTTTGGAAAGCTTTCCGATCCTCAACTTCTTCTCCTGTCAATTTTTCACCAAAGCCCTAGTTTTTCAGTTCAGAGTTCTGCTCTATGACCAGGAAGCTGATGCGATTGCTGATACGTTTAAAAGAGAACTTCAATTACTTTTTGTAAGTCATCCTCCACATAAGAATGCAGTTTTGGCATCCTTTTTTTGTTCTGCCAAAGCATATCAAATTTCTGTAAACTTTCCAAACCTCCTTGTGCACCCTTATGGAGACAAACGACCACTGAACGTTTAAGTTTCACCTATCCAATTTCCCCGGCATGGGCAGGGCATTGCATAAGGTTAATAACGCAGGGAGAATTATTTACCGAAACTTTATTGAATCTTGAATATTTGTTTGCTAAGGAAGATGTTGCACTAAACTATCCCCTCCATATTCATAGTCAGACTGAAGAGAACCGAATTGATAACTTTGGTTCCGCAGAATGAAGGAGCAACTTATCGTATTGTAGAACTCAGTCTTGTCAAAGATAAGCAGAAGTAAGGAAAAATATTCTGATTCACCTCTGTTACTAATTAAAACAAATGCATTTTATAAGAGATATTAGAGAAAAGAAAATATGTCAACAACGGGAAGGTTTTCACTTAAGTGTGTAAATATAATAAACGGAAGTTCGTTTCTGTCTTGCAAAAATGGCCTCTTTCTAATTTTCAATAAACGCAGGCACCACCAAAGCCTAGTATAGCGAGGAAAACACCCCTGTAAATCGCCAAAGGCTTCGGAATGTTTTAGAATTCGTGTAACTGGGTACTTTCTTTCTTAGCAGATATTTGTACCTAAGTCGTACTGCATCCCTATGATTCTATTGTTGTCAATGACGTTGAGTGTCGTAGCACGCCTTGCCACAACAGAAGCTGTAAAGAGACTTCAGAACAGAAGAGTAACTTGGCGTGTTGTTTCTACACACACTTGTGACAGAAAAGTGAAATGGGAATATTGAGTGGCCTCTTGGCTTGCAAAGAAATTACCAAATGAGGAGAAAAGCAACTTGATTAACATATTACCACACTTAGCTTTGATGTAATGAAGAGACTAGCAAATAATTGAAGAGCGTACACATATTTATGGTCTAATATTTATGACCGCGCGGCGCACTCCTAGCCCAGCTGGAGAATACGCCTCTGTATTATAACGCTTCATATATGCGTGACTATTCTGTTTGTATTCCTAAAACAAACAAAAATTTCTATGCCAACAATTTCTTGCCTAAGACTGCCAAGATTTGGAACTCCCTGTCTCCAGACTGGTTTCCTCTTACTTATGACCTTGACACTTTTAAATCCAATATAAATCGCTATCTTTTTGAAATCTTTTATTTCTTGTCTGTAACTACATCTATTTTGCTTTTTACTTCTTATTGCTACTCCCTTCATAGTAACTCAACAGCTTAAATTGGCAACCCTGCCTTGTTGCCTGTCCCTGTATTGTGCGGAGAAGAAACCAACAACAAAAACACATTTTGGGGGTTTACAAACAGCAGCAGTAAGACGTACATGACTTGATTCACTTCTGCTTGCAATGTAAACCTTGCAATTGTTGTGACACTGATAAGGAAAATGTAACTCCTACCAGTGCACTTTCTAAATCTCATAATTTCGTATCTACGACAGCTGCCTATGAGTTTCTTGCCTGCCCGTTTTTTAAGTGTCGCAATGTATTACAGTAGAATGTATATGCTAAAAGCAACTATTTCCCAGATGATAGAGCTCTAAAATGTACTCAGGATATTTCAATGTGGTTACAGTTATGATTTCTGAAGCAAATTTATGTTGCGGGCTTAACAGTTAAGAAGAGGATTGAATGACCTGAGCTCCTGTATAAGCAGAATTCTGTAAACGCGCAATAAAAAAATTAGTGAATCGAAGGAGGATTTGAAAGGCTTTGTCTAAAATCGTAAGAGTTTTAGGTTCTGGCAATAATAATGCGATTCGTATACACTGCATTCGTCACTAGAAGTAATCTGTGCTGAATCTGGTTTCATTCGGCAGGAGAAAGTAAAACTTCGCAATAAAAAACTAATTTCTCCTCTCAGAGCTGAGGACAAACGGAGCTTATGGCTTTAATTCTCCTTTTTTATTATTCTAATTAGTGTCATTCGGTTATGACACAATTTTACTTCCTTATTCTGTGAAAATAACCATATGACAACAACAACAAAAATTCTGGATTGCTGATGTCCAACATGGAAGACTGGGAACCAATATTACGACCACAGAATACGTTCTCATCGGGACTCACTGTGGCTTGGTAGAGCAACAAGGGATATATGCTTGGGTACCAGGTTAGAAGTCCATGTTTGAGTCTCAATAGTGATATGCTTTGCTATTACTCTGGTAGGGGAACTAGTATAATTACCCTCTTCCTGCTGTTGTAAGTGTTGGCGACATTCCTGATCAACTCTATTTGTAGGCATTATCTATCTCCCTCCAACATGCCGGCAGCAAATTTTGTGGTTTCTGATTATAGCAACGACTTTTTTGACATAAAAGATTTCAATACATATGCGAAGTTAAGCTGTACAGGCTCTTAAGACGAGAATTCATGTTTCTTACTACTTAGTCTCCGTTGACTGGGAATATCTGATTAAGGTGTTTTAGCGTGAAGTCACTAGTAAAATGCAGCATGACTGCAGTCAGACAGTTTTGTTGTCTTAACCATGAGGGACGGTGTCACTTGATGTTTGATCAAAGCCTTATGAGGGATTTAAATCATGAACCAAATGGTTGCTCAACTGTTCTTTCTTTATTTAATGGCTTAGTAAGTAATATAATATATATAACATATTATGTTGATTACACTGTTCTTTTAGCAGACACAGAGATAAAACAGCAACATCTTGTTTGAACTGTATCTGTTACCAGCGAAGAAAAGGGATGAATGTAGGTATTAAGAAAACAAAAGTAATGGTTATCATCATGGATAACCGAAGTCCTCGAATAGCAATGAATACTGGAGGGGAGCAGTTGGAGGGGGTGGAGGAATTTGACTATTAGGGGAGTAGAATAACCTTTCGTTCGAGATGTAATACTAAAATTGAAAGATGAATAGGTATAGCAAAAAGGTGATTTAATGATATCAAGAAGTTGGTTCCAAATACTAAAATATCCACTGAGACCAAGAAGAGATTTGTAAAGTGTTATATATGGTCGAAACTGCTGTATGGCTTTGAAAGCTGAACACCCAACAAAATAAGGAGAAATGGCTTGAAGCAATGAAGATGTGGCTCTGGTGAAGAGTACTGACGATGCCATGGACAGCTAGAGTCACCAATGACTAGATAATAGAGCGAATGAATGCAAAAAGCAGCTTTTGATCTAAAGAACGGAAAGGCAGTTTAGATTTGTTGGACATGCGGTAAGAGCCCAGGAACTGGAAAAGACCTAGAGGAAAGGTCCTACTGGGAAGGTGGAGGGGAAAAGGCCAAGAGGACCTCCGAGGATAAAGTGCATAAATAATATTGCAGCAAGTATTGGAAATGATGAGACACCAGCGACGATTACGCAAGAGATGTTGAGTAGAGAAGTATGGTGCTCCATGGTGGGAAACGTCCTACAGGATATGACAGGTCGAAAATGTGAAGTAACAGCTGAATAAGCGAAACTGTAAATCCTATCCATTATACCAAAGGGGAAACGATAGGTAATGGAGCAAACATATTTATCGGGATTAGCAACAACATGTACAAGTTTCTGGTCTCAAAACATTACTGTACTGTTAGATGCAACAGACACTATTCAACACACAAATAAAATGATCACAGTAAACATACAAAAATTGCATCCGGAAAGTACATGGCATCCGATGGTTAACAAAAATTACCAGAGTGATTTGGGTCTACTGGAAATGTAGTCCATGATGATTAAGAATCAACTACGCTGGCTTTATCACGTTTTTAGAATGTTCGACCATAAAATGCTCATTGTTGCATGAGCGGCAAACAGATGCACGAAATTTTTTGAGTCAATTTTGAGGGAGAAAGATAAAATCAAACAAAAGGTAAGGAGTTTTATACTTAGACTAAACAGGTACAGATGGTGAGAGAGCCACTTCAAGGCTTATAAAAGACTTTAAAACTAAAAGAATGATGCTTTCTCGTCCTATATTATTGTGCATCTCGCCCTCAACTATTAAATTTTGTCTTGTTTTCATACTTATTACTTATGCATTAGGTATGCCTCATTTTGGAAGGACATTAGATCTATGAAAAACATCACAAAGCAACACCATTCCTGTTACGGAGATCTTCGCTAAACATTCTCTTTAGTCTTCGCCACCAGCTGACCGCTGGATGTCAGTACGCTAGTTAACTTTTGCAATACTTCATATCTCAAAAGGCTAACCTTACTGTGATACCACCGTATCTAATTAGACTCGTAGAAAAGAGTTCTCTATGCAGATAATTATCTAGGGGAATCCTCAAAGTTCAGGACCCGTGCAGCAGTCAATTACTTAAGGTTGTTGCTACAGTTGTTAGTATATTGTGTCGCAATTGTTAAACAATCCACCTGCTATTCTGATATTCTCTTAAAGATCGTCTACCGTTATTTAGGCTCATATCTATAAACTTAATGGAGCAGCGTATCTAATTATCACACTTGATCAAGATTACTAACATCAAATGCTCTTTATTCTATTTTCTAAACCTATCAGTTCTCTGTCTGTATGCAACTCTGTAACCTGTTGAAGTATATTTACACTTAATTAGTTTCCTCAATCAGGTCACGTTGCCCTGGTTAGCTGTGAAAACCAGGTGTTTAACACTGGGCATGCGTTGTACGACAAAATTTAAACATGTGACGTAAAATGTGATTCCGCTGGTGATGTTATATAGGTGGATTTACAATAAACAGATTTGTTAGCGCATATCGATTTCTTTTGCCAATCTGCTTGCACGAACAATCTTTTTAATTTCCCCACAACTCTGCCAATCAGCACGAACAACCTACTTGTTGAAAGCAATTTTATGATATTCGTTGTTTTTCACATTCGATCTGTTTTTAAAATTCAGACGCAGCTTCCGTACACTTCCCTAGTATGTAGCATCTAATCCTAAGAAAAACAGGAAGGTGTTAAACTTAGTTACGGTTCCAGTTCCGATCCTGAGTTGATAACCTGCAGCGCCTTGGGGTGCATGTGCCTAAACACTAGTCACCCCCTAGAAGACTCTCAACACTTGTCCGTGTGGTCGAAGAACAAAGAAAAACAATTGCCTACCTTCCGGCGCATATTGCTGATTCAAGTGAAATCGCTTTGAAAAAGGTAATAAAGAGCACTAGTGTTACTTTTTTTATCAACTTCTTCAAATACATAAATGAGTCTCAACAGCCAATTTAGGTATAGCATTATTTGAGGGCAAATTGATAATAACCAAAAAGAATATGTTGACAAAAGGCATACAAAGCACCGATATTTGGTGAACTATCGGAACCTAAAACTTCTTTTATTTTTACGTACACAAGGATAGTACTACATGCATGAAAGAAGTCAGTATCTTTGGACTTTTGGTTGCCACCTCTACTACCCACGTGAAAGAAAAAGCTCGAGAAGAAAAGAGAGCAATAAACTAACCTTTTATCTCTTGATGATTTAAAGACATTCGCGTTTAGGTTTTAAGAGGCCATCGCTGTACCCACTTCTTTATCTTATTTATGCCAACGAACCAAAGAAACGCAAAAGTAAAGCTTCCTAAATTAATTGATCTCTTTCACCAAAGATGACCACCTTGTATGTTGCAGGTTAGCTATGGAGACCATATAAAATAGCGACGCGATTTTAGGAACAACCTCTCTACTTTATGGTGGTCTTCAGAAGTTTGAAATTAGCCTTCGAGTAAAAGACAGTAGCCGTGCTAAAATCGCTTTCTCTTAAGATACAAAACAACGGAAGAAAGAAAAAAGTTTATCCACGACTAACATAGGGAAGGTGTTTTAGACTGAAAACATAAAGGTTTGACGTAAATGAAGAAAGAGAGGAAACACACCGAGAAGCCTGGAAACAGTTGTCTACCCGTTTGCAATCCATGGATTCTAAAAAGAATTCCTAGTACGTAAAACGACCTTTATACAGCCTAAATGGCTGGGGAGTGGGTACTCCATATCTAGATTGCATATTGTAGAGCAGCCCCTAAATTTGGTTACGACTTCCATTGACGATGAAAGATTTGAATTGAATTTGATGTCTTGAGAAGATAAGACACGCTGAAATTTCAAATGAACCTTGATTAAAAGTAATAAGATGCACTGTGGTTCTCCCATGGTCAGATCGTTTGGTAAAGAAATGCTAGTCCTCAAAATTGTCCAGCATTGGACGCCATGTAAAGGTGTAACAGTTAAGGGGGCTACACGAGAATACGAAGCTATTTTCACATTTATATGCCATGTTTATGAATATTTAAAACACATTATCAATGCTTCTTGAAAATGTAGGGTAATCGGAAAGTCTTTAGAAGTAACCACGCATCTGTAGTTGTGACTATCTATCTTTCTCGTTTATTTATTTGTACATATTTGTTGGGTTTGACACTCATACTGGGCAATAGCATTTTCATGTTTTCACATGTAACGCTCCTCTGTTTAAATGTTTACAGTGGCTTGTAAAATGCGGCAAATGGGTCTGATTTCCTGCCAGGGATGGCATTTTGATTTTCTTATTTTATTGTTGTGTGCATCAGACATGCGTTAAACAATGATTTTCCACTTATTGCCTAATACAGTAAGGTAGATTCATTTATATCTAATTACACGCAAGGAGTTGTACATCCAAGAGTTTCAACTAGAACTATGCACCGAGCGTCGAGAAACTGGCGATGTATATGAGAAACTTAAACCAGGAAATTTTTAGCAACATACTATTGCTTCGCTTCTATTTCAAGGTAGTAGTATTATTATTGTTATTATTATTATTATTATCATCATCATCATCATCATCATCTATGTTCTAGCTTTCGCTCTGCTGTTCTTCTTACCGTATAATACTCTTTCTATGCGAGTCATAACAAATGACCAAGGGCTAGCAAGAGGTCCTTTCCCTTATCTTACAACTGTAAGACTCTTCTTAGAATCCTAGCTGTTCCAAACAAGGCAGTTTTTGCATCTCTGGGATGTTTGCCGGAATCTTCAGCTTCTCAATCCACTTTCCAATGTAAATTGTAACACTACC
>JAAAKL020008277.1:0-16090 GCA_010016065.2 Carybdea cf. marsupialis auct. non (Linnaeus, 1758)
TTTCATTTCCTTCCTTATTCCCTTCAGTGCTTCATTTCCTTCTTCATTCCCTTCAGTGTTTATTAATTAGTCAAACAATGCCGTATCTACAATATGCTATACTAAAAAGTATACAATCACGTAAAGCAGCCAGTGGTAGGCAATTTTCTTGTAAATTAAGTGGCGATTGCTCCATTTTCGCAAACTGCCTTGATAAACTGTACTTATCGATGATAAACTGTGGAACGTTATTGAGGTGTGAGAAACCTGAAGAGATAAAATGAAGAAAAATGCTATGAAACCTACATGGCAAACATTTTAGGAAAAATATACCCCGCATGCACATAACCATATGCTAAGAGTATTGAGCCACAGTAAATACCCACAAAGTACTACTAGCAACCCCTTTGAAATCATATGCCACCTTGCAAACATTCTGCACTTCTTGCCACACCAGAGCCAAGGAAGGGGGTTGAAATGACCATCCGAAGTGCTCCTGTGTCGTTCAGTGAAAGCTTATTACGGGTACACAGTAATAAGGTCTGTTGTTTACCAATCAAATATTTACCAACAAACAGGATTAAAAGTTTGGCTTAACAAGATGGCGAAAGAGTAAATAGTCTCCTAGAACATACTTTTAAAATAGTATCCACATCCTCAGAATTTTTAATGGAACTACAGAGACAACCTGAAATAACCTTTTTGAAACAAAATATTTAGAGTGTATCAGTTACGTGAAAAAAGTAAGCTCAGCATAAGACAAGACTCGAGTTAACTTTTTTTTGAGAGAAAGAGGAAAGACATAAAGTATGCTGAAACAATCATTAATGCTAACCTATATCTACTTTGTTTTCCATAGAGGGTATCCAAATGTGTTTCCTAGTATATAAATCGAACTCCATCCAACGTATCGGCTCAGAAATTATAAGACTAATGATAGCAGAGCAGTTAAAATAGGTTATCAGTTGCTTCGTTGAGCGTCTCTTTAGAGATTATAATGGTTGATCCTGGTGGTATCATTAAAAATCTAGGAAAAAATTGTAATTCTACTCCGAGAGATCCCTGAAATAAATTTTATTTTCCAGATACGTAATTTTTGTATCTGTTATTCCGGTGGTTATGTACAATCTGTGGAGTCTGTATATAACATCAATATTACTACTTGAATTGTACTTTATAGTTACTTTAAAATTTGCAGTACTTACCAGAGGTGGATCTGGCCTATTGAAGTGATTTCAGTCCGTCTATTTCTGATCAGCCGGAGGTTGTAACATTAAACCTGAGTTAAAAGAAAGTAGAATTACAAATTAGCGCTATTGGACAAACTCACAATCAATAAACAGGGTCGGCAAAACAGGGGGGCCGGGGGGACATACCCTACGTTTCTGCTAAGTTTGATCTGGAACATTGTGCAAGTAAAATAGTTATATTGACCCACTCATTCGCCGGCCCTGTTAACTATTTCAAATTTGGTGTCTATGTGCAAAGATCACTGCCGAAGTTGTGATTGAAAACATAAAAGACTTAAAATATGCATTCTAAGATTAGATATTTGCATTAAGCCCTTTTCCTGTTAAAATACCTTTTTAGTCATAAGAGGAGGAAGAGAAACAGACAAACGCGAATCAGTTGACTTTCAGTAATCTTTCAGTAACGACAGTTTTGTATTTGAGTTTACTCTTGCTTTCTTAAAAGTCTTCCAATTTCAAGGTGATAACGGTAACATTGATGATCTTCACTTTGAGTAGCGCAAGAGGAAAACATCTTTTAGATATAAAAATATTTTGTCTATGTCGTTTTATCTTGATCCTGTATTAATATATGTCTCTCAATGACTTATTAATGTTATAGATAAACAATTTAGGTAGGAACGTGAAAAACTGTGAATCAGTATATATCTTGAAATCTAACCAGATTTGAAAGCCATGGGTTTATAATAATGATGATGATAATGGTGATGAATCATAATAATGGTGAATAAGGATAGTGGTGATGATCATTACGAAGATCATAATTTTCATGTTAGTGTTAATTTTTTCCTTGCCCATCTTTTTGCTTAGTTGCGACAGGCGATATTTTTTCTGCTTTTCACCAAGCAACATGGGGATAGAGAGATAAACAAAGGGATATCTACCGTTAGAATGGAAACACAAGAGCAACAGATCTACAAGAAAATAAGACATTCCATCGCTAAAAATATTAATGATAACCCTAAACAGTTAGTTGGTGTTAGACTTCTTGTTTTGCTTCAAAAAGGAATGTGATGTAACAACGATGACTTTAAAAGTTTCGGAACCTCTCCGTACTCCTCTCTGCTGTTAGTACTGATCGATTTCAAGAATAGACTCGTCGAAGGCAAGATGATACTCCATACTGCATGAAAGTCAGTTTCTTGACGGATATTAGGTGACGGAAATGGCTCGCCTCACAGGATCTACATATGTTTTAGTTGAATTTAAACCTTAAATTCGAAATCTAGATATTGTTGATCAGGGGTGTGTACAGTTGGCTGTCTTAAAATCGGGCTTTCTCTAATTTCTACGTAGACATACCCTTTAATAACTTGTTTATCTTAATTTAAAAAACAACAAAACACTTCATAACTATGTTTACAATGCTTAATTCTTAATTACACAACCATCGGTTATGTCGATGACTGAGGAGATGTGATGCTACAATGACAAAAGGTGTATAAGCCTACCCTTGTAACCATATGGCCTATTTAATCTACAAGTTATCGCTTTAACATTCATAAAGTATTTTCCTAGGAAAGGAAAGCTTCATAAAATTTTATAAGGAAACCTATTTGTTGCCTCTTTAATATAATCATCATTGTCTTTTACGACCTGGTTACTCACCCCAGACCACACTCCCGCTCAACCATTCCCCTCCCCTACTCCGCACCCTCCGTCTCCCGTCGGAGGTACTGTGATAAATATAAAGCTTATAACATATAAAACTCTTGACCGATGAGTATTTTATATCATTTCCAAGTACTGATTTGGTGTTGGTCAAATAAATGTGATTTCATGTGTATTTCCCATGTTGCCCCAGGTAGGTCTCTTAGCAGGTCTGCCGAAAATTGCGATCAATGAGAATTAGTCGGTGACGATGACCAAGGGTCCTATTGAAATCTCTAAAAAGTACTTAAAAAGTTGTTAGGTATTTGCATAAGCGATGAAATAGACTTACGTAGATGAGAAAAATCGTACAAAGTGGCGCCTTACTTCTCTGGTTGGATTTCAGGATTATTTATCTCATAGCTGGTTTCGCTGTGCATGCAATTTTGACTGTGAGACAATTTCTACTTAAATTTAGAGATTTGTTAACTTTGCTTCTAGACAGACATGTATGTGCGCTATTTCCATACAACTCCAACTAAATTGCAGCACTTTGAAGCTGATCAAGTAAAAATTTGAGGTTGAAGGGTGAAGTGACTTACAGCATACTGCAACAACATTTATGATGTTTCTTGCTATCCTCGTAGATCATGTTGCGATGTTATCGGCAGAATAACTGCAATATGATCGTTCTTGTTTCAACTATGCTACAACCTCTGATTACAATAGCTTTGGTAACACTTGTCAATTTTTACTGTCTACAAGATTTAACTAAATTTTTGTCATATAACCTCGTTTCAAATAACGGTAAATGACGCGACCGCTACCTAAAAGAGATATCATAATCATGGAAAAATCTGAAAGTTCGCTTTGCGAGGCTTAGCAAATTGTAGGGCGCAGCTCGTACGTTTTTAGTAGCACTTGTTGGAATTATTGTTTAATGGTTTTGGTAGAGCAAGGTTCGTAATTGAGAACCTTTTTTGTAAAGTTCTGAATGTGGCAGACATTGAAATATGTCCCTTTCGTACCCCACAACCCCGTATATGATGCATGCCCTTAAAAACTGCATCTTTTGCATGACTTAAAGTAAATAAGACAAGATCACTTTACTCGCTGTAAGTTATTGACTTACGCTTTCTACTACCAACTCTTCTATTAACAGCTGTCTATCCTCATACGGATCTTTCAATCTACCAGACATTAACAGATTACGTAAAACTACAAAATAAATGCATGCTGAATGTAGGATTAAAGTTTATAGCTTTGCTGGTATGATATTGAATTTAACAAATCTGATTTAGCGCATTTACGTCTCTCAGACCATCTACAGGGAAATAACTGAATAGACATTACCTGCTTTTCTCTGAGACATATTTAACATACTTATTCTGATTTGAGCTTCTCCCACGTTCATTACAGAGTTACAGTTGTAAGTAACTCTCTCGAATGAGCCCGATCCAAGGCATCTGATTCATCCGCCCCAGTTGACTTTTAGTCATTTCCGATGCTGTTCATCCATCTAAGATTTGGTACGGCTCTCTCTCTGCGTCCAAATGATATCTTTTCCAGTACTACTTGGCCTATAAATTTCTCTTCTCTTAGCTTGATGAGTTCAAACCCCATGCATCGGGTATCCTAACACCTTTCTGCAATGCACATTGCTCCTTATTCCTTTAATGGTCTTTCTATGTGGAAATGCATACCATACTTCATATTGTTATTTCTGCCACTTTTATTCTCTTGATTTCTCCGACTCCTAGAGGCACCGTTAACTGATTCAACTGAATATATCAAGGTTGGTTGTACTACTGTACTGTGGATCCTCCCTTTCATCTTTGCTGGTAAACTGTTGTGGAAAAAACACCAGGCACTTTCCTTGTATTGTTCCATCCTAATCGGATCCTCAAGTTAACATTTGCTACAAAACTATCTGCCTACAGAACGCTTCTAAACTCCTTGCTCTTGCTAGTTGCCTTGCTTTCCAACCGTCCAGTTGTAAACCTGTCTTAACCAAATAAAAACCTGCCTTTAAACACTCTTGGTAGAACGAAGGCACATTTAACGACAAGAACTGAGAGAGTGAGTAACTTAGGTTTTAAGCTACCCAAGGTATAGAAGGTTCATAAGGTATATAAGGTGCAAAAAGCACATAAGGCATATAAGGTACATAAGGTATAGAAGGTACATAGGTCATATAAGGTGCATAAGGTACATAACATTCATTAGTTTCAAGAAGGTGGAAAAAAGATCGTGAAATCCTTTTCAGTAAATATACTTAACACCAATAACTCACATTAAGCTTAAAAACAAGCGGAAATAATACGAATTAGTCAAAATACAAGATTTTTTGAATTGCTGGAGACGAATTATACTTAAAGCTATGTTTGTATTACAAACAGCTGTGTTGAAATGCTATGCATAATTAGAATAACAATGTCACCTGTAGCTGTATCATCATTCAATGATATCATGATTGTTATTCTTCTTCTTATTTTTCAGTTGATCTTCAAAGTATACCAATTCAATAATAAACATATGCCATGGGAAGCTATTGTAACTCAAAGATATAGAATCATTGTCCTTCGGTTACTCTATAATTTGCAAATATAACTCTTAATAATACATGGTTGGTTATCACTGCTTTATAGTATATAATTGTGCATGCCTACCTGTTTATTTCGTCGTCACCTACATCCTCTGCTTTCTTGTAATTATCTATCGTGAAATCAACATCTCTACTTTAGTGGCAGCAATGAACAATCATAACCCGAAAGCAGAGTTGGTCAACTTATATATCAAGGATAATAGTCTTGCTTTCTGCAGTAAGGAGGCTTACTACCACAGTCAAAACGTCTCCTTTGCTAGTTTCAAGGGACAGATTGGATTTACTTTTGTAACATTGTTGTGATTTCCAGTGGATCTAATATGTTGCCGTTCGTAATGAGTAAGAATGGTACTAGAAAGTAAGGCTTTGCACTTTTTATGAGGTGATATAACTAGAAATATTCCTGTAAGGGAAGTTTTCTTTCTTTACAGGAAGCCTAGAGTGTAGAGGGCACTACGTTAACTTTCCACATTCAGTCGTAAGAATTACTTTCCCTTTTATGACTTTAAATAAAGCGACAAGCGGAGGAAAGAGAACTTGGGGATGACTGCAATTATTACGATTATTGTGAAAGTTATCACAATAACTTTTTCCGAGAGTAAGACTGTAAAAAAGCTTAAAGTGAAAAACGTCCCTAATATGCTTAATGATATTTGTTAAAATTAATGTATATGGTATAGTTGCTTAAACGTATTTGGTTGTGCAAGATAGGACTATAAGCTCTTAAACGTAAGCATGAAATTTGGTGGAAGCGTTTTTGATAAAATTGTCTACAGAGCAAGCTGCAGCAACGTGAAAACAACCTTCTTGCCAAAATTAGTCCGTCCTACTTCATTCTTCAAGATGCCTTTATTTTTTTCAAAACTTGCAAAATATTACAAATGATGGATTTAGACTACCTGAATGCTGGCCTAGACCTACAATCGAAGTGAAAAAGAATTCAAACCAATGAAATGTAAGTCCATGCAGGTATTTGGGAAATGTCAGTTATGGGGTGCCGCAAATACACACCGGTATAAAATAGATTAACTGGTGCAGTAGGTCTAAGTTAGTAACAATGATTACGCCTTTTTAAATCGGTGCTTTCACTATCTCTGTATTAATGTCAGTATTGTAAGAGTAGGTTTAGATCCAAAAGGTACGTACAGAGACAAGGTATCAATATATCACTTGTTTAGTGTTGAATTTTTTGTTGCAGCATCATCGTTAGGTAACGAAACTATAATACATACCCCTTAGCTATTAAATGTCAGGCGTAGGAGTCATAATTTATTGGTTTATCATGCCGGACATACCACCGCTTCTCATAATATTTTATTATTGGGCTAGCCAGGCAAGGCGTACACTTGCTATGGTATCATCACTTATGTATATTTGTACGTGGAAAATCCTGATTGCAACAGCTGCAGAGGAAGCTTAATCTATGTTGTCATGACTATCTAGACAGGTATATTATGCGTCTGGCATTTTTCATATTCATCACATTTAGCTAATAAAACTGTTTCTACGGGTATAATCTCGTTTATTAAGACGATAGATAAAGCATTTATTGCCTCTTTACAAGAATTGCATTCCGAAATGCTCCAATTTGTCTTTTAGATATTGCATATACTTCCTTTGAAAATGTTGAGCACTTTAATGCTAAATTAATCCTTACAAAATTAAATAAAACTTTTTTCTCAATACCAGAATTTAGAGTGTTTATTTAGATTTGTTTACTTATTGAGTAGCATGCGACGTAGTCAAGTAAACGCATTACTTGAGAGAATACGATTTTGTATGCGTCATGGTTCAATTTGCTTTTAACTTAAAACGTTTTTATATCTTCTGTCGTGTACATTTTTACAGATGTCCAGATATAAGCCATTTTAATGACAGTACAACAACATTTAAATTTCAAAATTGTTTTTCTCTACTTGCCTCTTTTCTAATATGTTTGCATATCCTATGTAGAAGATTCTTTTCATTTGGGAGAAATTTCCGCAAAACCTAATTGGAGGATTCGTAAACTTCATAGCTACAGGGGTATCACTACACATTTAAACCTCACAGCCTTACCGTATTTTCTTAGAAAATTTTGGTTTGTTGATAAGTTAAAAAGGGCACAAAAGAATTAGAAATATATGTCAGCAAGGGGGTTTGAGCCTGGAAATGATGAGAAAATGATTAATCGGATGACAGGTCTTCCGTTGCAAAGTCACAAGTTGCATAGCGTTACTTCATTGGAGAATATTACGGGCTAATGTGGTAATGGAGAAATAGACTATGTTAGTAGCGGAGTTTACGTAGCCCTATTAGTAAAGCGCGGTCACGGTCTCGAATCAGTTTTTAACTGCTATAGTATATATATAGTAAGTCCTTTAAGATTTCTATAAGAGACATGTCATTTTCTCGTTTAAGTAAAATTCACTTAATTACCACTTGTAAGATATAAATTACAACAGGTATAGCGCTTACTGGCTGATGTCTATTACTCGCAGGCTCTCTCCTGCTGTACCTTTTTGTTAACAGAGTTAAAAGTCATGCAGCGGTAATGCCAAGAAACATGGAGACACCATTTCAGATATCGGGAACGACAAAGTAGAGTGTTCTTGTCACAATAAAGGTCATAATTGGACAGAGTGAGGTATGCTCCTAGAAGAGATGTGCAATGATCTGAAAAGTGAAAGAAAATATTTTTAGATTGATTAAACAATGATAGGTTGTCACAACCACTTCGTTTAGGCAAAAGTGCATTTAAGAAGGATACCATTGAGTGTCCCAACTCATCGATATGCATGTCTCGCCTCTTGGAGTTTTACTTGCTGGAAAATGTGTCGTTAATGGAACTTTACCTAGCATTAAGTTCTTTTGACAGGGCCTTACAGTGGCATATAAAGGTCTCTTGTGTGATCATAAACTAAACTATTTCTAAACGTGAGAGTACATTTTGATGCACATGACGAATCCTAGTAACAGATGGTACAAAATAAAGAGAAGTCACGAAATCGAATTTTTAGGAAGAGATTTTAAAGCTCACATAAAAGATAGTCCTCCCTGTCTTCTTGCCTTTCCTTGCCTAGTATAATGACATGAAATTGCACTTAAGACTATGAAACATATAGTCGTGAGGTCGTGGTTCGTCTTTCTCAATGTGAACTTCTTTCATACAATGTATTAGATCCTTAAGCCTTGTTGACAGCAACACCTGGTTTCTCTGAATCCTTCACATGGGTAACCTCTTCACAACCAAATAGGCAATTTACATTCTTAATTGCTTCCTAACATTCTCTTCCAATATTAAAATTTTGTCTTAGACGCCTTGACAATATAATACCTTTCTCTCCAAAGGGGATAGCATCTCTTGGAAATTAATTCCAATCACAAGCCTTGGGCGTATTACTCAATTTAAGGAAGCAGATTTATGATATTGATATGATTTTACGTGCAGCAGTTTCTTCATGTGAATATTTGCATGTCCCCACTTCCCTTTAAATAATCAAGTTTAATACCTTCCATACTCAGGCTGAAATTCTTGATAGATCGAGCGAGGTTTCAATGCGCAGCTTCCTATGAAAATGCTTGAGTATCCTCTGGAATAATGCAGACTCATTCTCAAGAGGAGACCGTTACACTAAAACCCAGAAATGTCATTGCTGGTTGAAGAAAATTTATCTTAGTGGATGCGTCATAGCAGACGTGGCAGAATATGCAGTCGTAAGAATTACACGCTCCAATCCGTGAGATTCAGCCTGTCTGACACTTCCTAGTATGAAGTTCTTGATATAATTCAATTCGTTCGGAAGTTTGTTGTGGAGTCTACGAATACCTTGAATCTTCACCTTGATCAATTTAACCTTCATGTACTAAATTATAAAACTGTTGGAGCCGAAGTATGACGCACATGAGAACTTTCTCTTCAAGAACATTTACACCTTTTTCTTTAATACCGTGTAATAATAAAATAAGTAATGAATACACATTTGTCTGAAAAGTGATTTATAAACTCGTCGGCTGCCTTGAAACCTTATTGACCGCCTTGTATACAATTGTCTAGCAGGTTCCAAGTTTGCCTATAATACCTGCCAGCACAATATAATGCTACGCTTTATCAATAAGACATGACAAAGAACCGTGTTTTTATTGCTCTCTTATCAGATCTTTCTCGTTTCGAATTAGTACTATAAATTTTACATATTTTTAGAGTATTTCGTTTGGTTTTCATTACCCCTGCTCTACAAGGGGTCTTAAGATACTCATTGCCATGTGGGTGGCAGTTGAAGCCACCCCCCGCCACCCCCATGATATTTCAAAAGCAGTAAACACCTGAAATATGAAACTTGGGTTACTAGCGTTATAGAAACATGATAAAATTCATGTAGTTAGCACATTATGCGTTTTGCACAAGTAAAAACCGTATTTTTTAAACAGGGATGAGAAATTCGAGAAAAAGCTAATTTTCACAATCACTTTAATTACAAGCAATCACTATGCCCTTGATTCAGATAGAGTGTTTTTAATATCTAAAAATACTCCTAAAGCATTCTAATGGATATAATTTTCAGTCGAAAGGGAGCATATAAGTATTTTGAGTTATCTGAGTTCAAGCTATTTTTGCATTATTGCGACAAATTTTGCTGGTCTTCAGCAGCTTTGTTTGTGACAAACTATGTTATTATGTTCTCACAGCACTTGTTTTCAGCCTTGGATCATCCTACTTTACGAAAATAAAATATGATAATTTCATCTGTTACTTTTATTGGTTCATAGGTGAAAAGAATAAAATTCGAAATTTTGTGAGAAAATGCTAATGTAAGCACTTTTTACCATAAAATAATAGAAATGCGTGGTAAAAGTGTCAAAATACAACCTTTTCTATTTACATTCTAAGTTAGAGCACAAGTATGTTTCAGAGGCAGAATTTTCGAAGAAAACATACAAACTTAAATCTGCAGCTTTGTAGAAGTCGTGGTCAAGAAGATTCCGCAAATTTGATATTTTCCAAGATATGTATTCCATTACATCAAAAATATTTGGACTTTAAGAGCATTTCAAAATAAGTTACAAGAAAGAAACTGCTAGGGACCTGAAAAATACTTGTCATTTTCTCCTCCTTCCACTTTTTACACGGATATTTTATGTAAGATGCCTTTCTAAAATAGTGAAATAACTCGTTCTTCAGTTTAGACTTGTGCATTTTCTATTCCTTATATAATTCTGATTCATCACTTTTATGGTGAATTCTTGTGATATGCACACGCCTATTTTCCAATTTGTGGTTATGATTGCATTTCCGTCATTTTTACTCCCTCTTAATTTCCTCTTCTGCTTTACTTTATTTCTCACAACATTGACGTTCTCATCATAAACTTGTGGATTTTTGAATGTGCAGTAGGAAAATGTGAGGTCACAATTTTTAAAAAGTTTGAATTTTGGAAAAAATACTCAATCTCCATGTTGTCCTTTTAGCAAGAACTTCAATGGCCTAAATTGAGAGTGCTGTTCTTGCCGAACACCGAGATATCGGCTTTTAAAGTTTTAAATCTTTCTAGCAAAAGCTGGTTAGTTAATGCTGGTTCCCAACGTAAGGAACCAAGGAATACTAGCAGAGTTTTGACCAGAGATTTCTGAAATTCAAACGCCTTTACTTTAAACACTATATACACTACAGTTCTGCTATTTTGAGAAACAGCCTATTTCAGGGTTTATTTGGATGTCTGGAGTCAAATCTTATTATTTCCAAATCTTTTGACTTGTGACGTCATCACTTTCCCACCTCATTTCTCTTCGTAAGTAAACCATTCGTTCAAAACATTGACCCTTGATTATGAATTACAAACTCTTGTTTCATTCCATCTTTCTTCATTTATCTATTCAAATCTTCATTCAACTATTTATAGGCATGTAAGCTTTAAACATTAGACCATAAATCAGGCTAAACGGAAAAGTGGCACTAAATTGTGTTACGTATATGCTTGCATCAACTTGCATTTCTTAGAATGTGATTTGAGACTTTTTTATTTATTTCCAACAGTGTAGTTCAGCGTTTCTACTGCGGAACTTCAAATCAGCTCATGGAATTTTTGAAGCATTATATTTTCAATCCGTGACTGATTGAAGTACGGAAAAGTAAAGAAGTTTTAACGTTACCAATGCACGCATTGATTGGAAGATCTTGCAAATCTAAACTATTTGCAAACATTAAGTATTTGTTTTGATGACCTTAAAATCTCTTCATGTCAGTTGAAAAGTGATTTCTGCGCCGAATTAGCTAGATTATTCCGCATTTTCCTGATACTTCAAACTTTGTTTAGCAGAAGACCACTTTATTGTACTAGAGACAACTTTACAGAACGGCCATATTGAGTTCCAGATTTTACACACCTTACGATACAAGTAGCCGATTCGCGCGCGCGAATAGTAAACGAATTTGAACAGGTGTACGGATAGTTGAGGGTTCGATTATTTCACTATGCAGACCCAGCACGTGGTTGGACGAGGCTACATTGTTCAGCTAACAAGAGTCAAAAACGTTCTCGTGAAGAACACTACGTTATTCTTGTAGGGGATAATGACAATAAAAACGGTTCATTACTGCATACTGTACGCGACAGGACAGTGACAGACATAAGACCGAAGATCGATATCAAACGAAGCGACTGCATTGAAATTGGTAGGCCATTAATTCCTTGTTTTTAAGCCAAACGTAGCATGGGCATGCGCTTGGGTTTTGTGGAAAAGTATTTTAGGTATTCTATCAAATCAAACAGTGGTTGCATAAGAGAGAAAAAAGAGATGAATCGCGGTCTGAGAAGTCAGCTTATCATGCGGGTAAACAGATGACATCATCCTATTCATAACCATTTAGAACATTCACAAGATAATCGCCTTTGTTTACAAAGGGTACAGCTTGATGAAAAATAAATAGTCACATAGTTCACACTTCAGGGCATATATTACTGCAGCTTTGTTTTCAGTTAAGAATATAGAAGAAATTATTCCTTAGAATTTTCATGATTTTGTTTCTTAAATTAAAAGTCGATGTTGTCATTCATGTTAACAGAGTTGTCATTCATGTTAACAGAGTACCATTCTTCTAATTTTCCTGCCTCTAATTGAAAACTTTCTTGCCTCATTAGTAGCAAAATTTCTACAAACAAATCTTGTAGTAATTAGTCATAGTGTGACAACAATTTTGTTAAATTATAACAGAAAAAGCGATTCCGCTGCAAAATTGTAATCAATCTGATTAAATGAGGTTAACCAATTTTTATGATTGCTTTACATATATTTTTTTTCTTCAACTTTTACTATTTATGTATGATATTTCCAATTATAAACTTAGTAGTATTTTATGATTGCTATTGAGCTGAAAAATTTTGAATCCTTTCCTGATCCTCCTATAGCATATATGAGACCAAATAAACCCAGATGCCTAATCTTCTCGTGAGGACTAGGTACATTCATTATTTCAGAAACGAGCTTTCCTTTTTAGTACTCAGAGCAAAATGTTCTTGTTATAATGAAGGGATTGTTAGATGATTATGATAATGTTAGCGGTTTGTAAACAACGAAACAGTCGTACAATAGAGTTTGATGATGTAATGATTATTTGTGTGTCGATACTACATTGATATGCTGTAAATGTTGCACAACTGGAAACACTCACAATGACATAGACAGCTTAA
This sequence comes from Carybdea cf. marsupialis auct. non (Linnaeus, 1758), assembly GCA_010016065.2. NCBI lineage: Eukaryota > Metazoa > Cnidaria > Cubozoa > Carybdeida > Carybdeidae > Carybdea > Carybdea cf. marsupialis auct. non (Linnaeus, 1758). The sequence continues at coordinate 13,092 of JAAAKL020008277.1, forward strand.
CTACTGCGAACAGTTATCAAAACCTACAACCCCGAAAAATTTCAACTAGTAAAATTGTTGCCCCATGGTACGATTTGTAGATTATCACCATACTTGAAGTTCATAATCAGAAATACGTTAAAATAGTGTCTCTCATTCTTCCTTAATTTTTTCTCTAAAACCCGCAGGATCACGAAAACCCAAACATGACAACAGGTGATCATCACTGAAACTACACCAATCTTATATCGTTATACTTGATAAAGATTTCTGTATATCTTCTGAAAATTTGGTTGATTTAGTCTAATTTCACCAAAATGCTTATGTGCTAAATCTTGCCGATGTAGTCTTATCCGTGCCTGATGTTTTCCCGTTCTCTCAAAATTTCTCAGGGGACTTTGCTTTCTCTAAGAACAACTGTTTCTGATAAGGTTTCCTCCAATACATAAGCAGAAAGAGGCAACCGCTATTAGAAGGCGGAATCTTACCCTTCATTTTGCAATGAACACTAGAAACACATCTTATTAAATCGTAGCAGGTCTAGGTTCTTCCTTTATAGGAAGATAAAGCCAACTATGTATTTCAAATGAACAAAGGTGAGTACAACACTGCATATTAGGAGTGCGGTAAATCAAAGGTGTCAACTACAACAGGGCGTTTTTAGTAGACCAAGCCTTCGTGCAGATCCGATGTTCATTTTTCATATTCACATCTCTGCCATTATTCACATGCTCCTGTGCGATGTACAATAGATAAAACTGTGAAAGCATTGCTTGCTCTCAAAATGTCTGAGACACGCTTACCCACTGAGCCCCTCCTTTCCTAGGCTTCACAACTGAACACAATGGAGATAATGATCACAGTTATACTGATAGTTAACTATGACCCTATTTGACTTTGAGATCTATGGATATTGAAACCGTAAAAGGGAAATTATCCTTGGATTGTAGTCTATTATTACAGAGAACTACAGTGATTCTCAGCAATTCTTAGCAGTTCTAATGCGCAGGCGTGACACTAACAACAGAGATATAGAACCACAAGATGAATCACGCAAGGATATGTTTATAAATGTTTACAGGCCTACGAATGATGCACTAGGCAACGGATGTTGCTCAACCGAGGACAGATATCTGTGTTAGGTTAATATCCTAAAATACACAGAGTGTTTTACGGATATAATGTCTGAAGCCATAGAAGTCTATGAAAGTTAGAAAGTGGGCTATGTCCACTTTCTTCTGTTGATAGAAAGAGAATATATACCAGTATCTTAAATAAATGAAGAGCATCTTTTGTCTTAAACATTATCGTATCATTGCTTCATCGAGAATAATGTAAAGTGAAGTTGCTTTCTGAACAAAGACAGAAGTGATCCATGTCTTAAGCAAGATCCTTACAAAATGTGTCCGCCACAGATGAGTTGAGAACGTTAGAGAAGTATCTTTCTAAGGGGTAATATATACCATAGTGACGTACCCATACTGAAGAATAATCAATCCTCTATTACTGTCTACTTAGGAGACGTATTTATATGAAAGAGATAATAATATCAAAGATGTTAAAACCCGAGAACAGCATCTACCTAAGAGAGTCTGTGGTAAATTCCAATTTGTCCTTAACTCATGTCCCCTGATTTTACGTCGATAATCGAAACAGTCTATGATAAGGTTTTGTTTATAATTTTGAGGGCAAAACCAACTTTTGGGGGAATTTTAAGTCTACTTTCCATTCCTGGGAAACATTGATCTGTACGCCCATGTCTCACTCTTGTTAAGGATCTGCTGAGAGAATACTAACAGGGAAGCACTGAATTATATATATATATACGTAAATGTACATGAAAAACAAAACACTGATTACCGAAGCTCTTGATGTCTTGAATACATCATGTTCAGGGTAAAAGCTACATGACAGCAACGAGTCTCTTTACGGATAAAGCACTGCTGTCATGTAGCTTTTACCCTGAACATGATGTATTCAAGACATCAAGAGCTTCGGTAATCAATGTTTTGTTTTTCAATGTTCGATGTAGTTCTAATATCTTCATTTAAGCGTATTTTCTTGGACTTTGATACTGATTGACAGATTACGATTCTTACCTACCAAATATATTGTCATTATTCTAAAATGGCCTCTTCCCTCACATGTACATTTACGTATAAATATACATTTTACAGAAGTATTGCTTCATCATTGCTTTATTAACAATATGATGGAATGGATGGAAATCGCTCTGAGCAGAACAGTATTTAGACAAACAGTAAGTATCCACGCTATACTAAATAGTATTCATCTTACAAAGGGTTTTATTCTTATGGAGAAACACTTCTTTTCAGATTGATCTTAGGAAAGAAATCGCTCTATGGGGTTGTCTACATGTCTGATAGATTGATAGTATAAATAAAGCAGTGAAATAGAAGAGTTATCGATATAAATTTGCAGGTATCTTAAATCAATAAAAAGGATTTTATCTCCACTTTAAGACCTGCTGAAGTAAAAAGAAGTATATCCCGTCAATTGTAAATATATGTATTCCGATTCACTCAGCACTAGCACAAGAAAATTAACATGAAACTTGAACGACAGGCAGTTTTATCAGTAAGATAGCTTTCAGCGTGGCTTCTTTGAAATCACTGCTTCGCGGCAAATGGGAAAGTGTTATCTTGTTGTGTTTATGGACTTCGCGGAAGCCTTTACTGTTTGTCACTGTTCTCCTTAATACATAACTTTTATTAAAAGCATCTTAATGCATTAGGACGCATGCCGCTGTGGGCCAACATGAAGTGAAATGTTCTTTTTCGCTGAGCCTTTGCAGAAATTAGAATCTTCAATGATGTGATTTTCAGATTTATATGGTTAACCACATCAATATTGCTCACTATATCGTTTTACTCATATATACGTCTACAATGTTGGGATGGGTTAAGCAAACGAGGAGAAGATTGCTTACTGTGCATGTTAAGAGAATAGTCCATACGCCCAATAAAGCACTCTTCCAGTCAGGCGTCAGTTTTCCCAAA